>CAJNIZ010044866.1:0-27834 GCA_905231905.1 Symbiodinium pilosum
GAGAATGAAAAGGAAAAGAAAATGGGATGATATACGCCCATTCATTGAAGCAGAAATGGGAAAGGGGGCTATAGCTAGGGATTCTATAAGGGTTTAGGCAAGAGGAAATGGAACCTGCTGCAATATGACAGTACATATCCAGCCGTTTGATAGGGGTCAACTACTATTCAGGGATCATGTCGGGGTAAATGCAGGAATGGACAAGAAATGGAAGTTACTATTCATGGTTTATGATGGGGCGTATCTGGGAAGTCACATAAAGGAAATGAAAGGGAATAGTAAATAGCAAGTTACATCGAAACCAATTTCTATGTATGAGCGTGTACAAGGAGGACCCCCTCAACAGTTGGGGATATAGGGGTTGTTACCCCCAACAATGGAGAATCAAGCGGCTAAAAAAAAGTGAAATGGAAAGTGGGGCAACAGCCTTCTGTGCCTTCCATTGCAGCGTTTTTTGTTCAGAAGTTGTGGATTTAGAGTTTAGTTGTCGTCAGAGTTAGGCTTCGGAAACAAGACTTGGACTTAAGGACGCAATATCTTTAATTTAGGATTGCTCAAGGATTGCGTGGAGACTCTACATGAGAGGCGGAGATGTGCCAGATCCACAATGTGTACTCAAGGTAGCAGGATTCATTATCCGAACCTTCACCTTTTCGCTAAGTTCCTTACACCCTCCTGTGCCGGAGAATAGCGAGATTCTTGATTAATTGCTTGCCAAGATCCTTCCGACCCTTTACCACTGAAGCCAACATGTAGGGTTTAGAGCTAGCCGGTAGGCCGCATAGCCAACTCTTCAGATCTCTTGGTCTCGGAAATGATCACGACCACAACCACCGCCACCGCCGCCAGCACGGTCAGCACCGCTACCACTACAGCGACTGCTACTATTGTTATTAGCTACTTACTGCTTGTACTACTTCATTCAGTATCTTCTGTAAATGATTCGGAAAAACAGTTTCAGTTAAGAGGTACTGGCTTGGTGGTGGGTAGATGCAAGCCGCCTCCCTGCCAGGGCAGAGGCTGATCGCCAAGCGTGGCGAAAGCAAGCAGACGAGGCCCGAAGTGATTGCAACTTAGTAACTTAGGCGATTATATTGGGTTATATAAGGGTTTCATTGGGATAGCTACTATTTAGGGTTTAGGGCTTAGGATGTGTAGGGAGTGTGTGGGGGGGGGGGTTTTGACGAACATGCCTCGGGCCTTCACCTGAGATACAGTCTGAACTCCCCATATCCCCTTCGTAGTCCCTTCAACGAAAACCCTATACAATTTCCTATGTATCACCCTTAAAGAATTTAGACTCTCTTTACACACTTGTTTCAGGGTTCAGGGCCTGGGATGTAGGGAAGGTAGGAAGACAGTAAGCGGCTAGTGTAGATCCAGTCCTTCATCTCCTACTGGCACAAGGTAAATTTGGGCGTAGGGTTTAGGGTTTAGGTTCAGGACGCGGTGTTCCGGTTTGAGGGCTCTTGACTCAGCAGTTAGGGATTAGCATTTGGGATTAGAAATGGGAGGGAAGAGATCCCTACGAATTGGAGATTGGGTGAAGTGGGGCTTCAACTTATGGGTTTTAGATTAGGCTAGGCTTATGTTACATGTTCAACATGTTGTGGCTCCCTACAGTGTACATTCCTGGTTTCTACTTTCTGGTACTTCCCCGTCGTTATCAACGTCCATGGTACTGTTAGTCACTAGTACTGTGTGATGATTACTGCAATCACGAGATTAGATTTGTTCACATTACGGTAAGCGTCTACAAGCCCTATCATAGTCTTACCCCTGCTAAAGGCCGAGGGGGGAAGTGCATGTAGGGATTACTATAGGAACTACATGGGGATCAGTACAGGGATCCACTCCCCCTCTGCCCTTTAGGTACCCTCGAAGCATGTGGATGCCTTTCTAAGCCCTGGCCGGATGCGTTTCTAGACCCCCGCCTCTTGTGGCAAGATTGAGGGCGGCATTGAAGTCTTGCTTCGGATTGCAAAAACTCATGCGCTCGCAAGCTCGCGCAAGGGCGGGCGCAAGAGCAAAAAGTTCCCAATTCAATACATTAAATGCGTTTGAATGCCCGCGCATGCAAGACGGCGCAGGGGTGGGCGCAAGGCAATCTCAGCGCTGCGGCTCTGATACTAGAATTTAGAACAGCATACAAGTCACGATTTCAGGCCGAAATAGGCCGACCGACTCGTGGAGGCTTAGGCACCGCTCCCTGCGCAATAGAGCACAGACCTTAACATCAATTCATACCCTGGGTCTAGGGAAAAGTGTGGGGAAGGTCAAAATTATAGTCCCTTGTAGATGCCACGGAGCCAAATGCCAAGGTCCAAGCCGAAGTTCTGAAGGCAGAACAGCAGAAGTACGAAGCAGCGACACGACCTCGGTACAGTGGACTGGAATGGAGAGGGGCACAGAGGAGGGTTCCAAGAAGGGGTGTGTGTTAGGGCTTCAGGGCCTTGGAGCAGGGTCTAGGAGTTATAGTTCGAAGTGAAAGGTGCAAGTAAAATGTGCAAAGCTTCGGCTTCTCGGGTTCTGGATGTGCATTCTTTCGGGTTGTTTCTTTCCAGTTTACTGGTTGAACGCTGATCGTTTAGCGCTGGAGCCAGTAAATGATTTGAACTACTCCCAAGTTGAATCTGAACTTCAGGATGTCCTCTGGAATCAGCACGACCTCCTGCCGATTGTTGCTCAGACAAGCGAGTGCTCACTAACAAGTACATTGAGTGGTGTTGAGCCTTGTTGTGGATCAAATGTTCAGTCAAGGCCCTGCCAGGCCACTGAATGCGGCAGAAAAGCATGTGCCTCGATTTGCAGCCGCGAGTGATGGCACCCGGAAACTGCGGAAGCAGCCCAGCTGACGGGCAGTATGAAGGGCGGTGGTAACACTTGACACGATCTCACGAGAATCCACGCATGGTACGCTCGCTGCACACAAAAAACAACTCAAAGGACTCTACACAGAAGAATGAGTGTTCAAGGAAAGGCGTGCTTCTGCCTAAAGAGCGAAAGGTTACATCATCCCTCTACCTAAGCCTTCCAATTGGAGGGTAGGGAGGGTAGGTGCTCCGCTTCCCAAGTCAGATGCATATTCTTAACGCTTGGAGCCCTACCATGTAGTAGTAGCTCAGTATACTTCGGGCAAATGCCTGTGTTGTCTATCAGTTCAAGTAAGTCAAGCACTTGAGTGAATTCAACGTTTTGAATTTCTTCAGTTGCTTAAATTGCTTGCGTTCAGTCAAGTGTGTTTTGTGAGCGCTTTTGGTCTGAGGCTTCAGGCCCAGACTGAGGAGCAGAAGAGGCCAGACGGTTCAGGGACTGAGAATCCAAAAAGGGATTCAGGGTTTACGGACTACGGACTACTTTAAGGTTCAGAGCAGCTCAGAACTGAAGGTTATGCCTAAGATACACTGGACCTAAGGCACGTAGGGGTCCGTTTGAGCCGTAGAGTTCGGCGGTTAAGGTGCCTTCCTGCGGTTTTGCGGTTGAGGTGTACCTGACATATAGCTTCATTGTTTGTGTTGTTCATTTTTTGAGGGGGCTTTCACCCAACAAGAAGCTGGGATGTTGTAAGTCTTGCCCTTTGGAAGTGATCTCAGGCCAGCTGGTGTATGGAGCGTGGGGCAGGATTCTATCCCAATCGTAGCACTCCCCCACCTCCCCCCACATTTATCTGTCATTTGTGGTGGGAGTGCGGGACTGCAAGGGCTATGGCCGAAACAACAGGGATGTCCCATGCTACCTCATTCGAACTGGGTGCTACAGGTGAGGGGTTGAAGGGCATTCATGGTTGTTGAAAATTGAACGACTCCGATGAAAACCCACAGACATGAATCCTGCGTTGTCTGCCCGCAAGTCAAGACCTCCTCTCCAAAAGTTCAAATCCCATGAATCATCACCCTCAGCTGCCTCCAAGTTCTTTTGCAGGCACCAGCACCGACTCCTTGTCGAGCGGAAAAAGGCCCTGATAAAGGCGCGCCGTATTTGGGATGCTCTGTTTGGGCATTTGCTCAACTTACAGGACAGTCTGATAGTGTGGCAGAGGGTCGTGGTAGCCTTTCAGTGCTGCTAGAGGTTGGCTCTGCGATTTCTCGCGTGCTTTAGAAACTTTGAATACTGATGTGGACTTGCAGCGCCACTATTCATCCTGTGATGTTTATTGTTGCATTCTTGTTATGGTCCTGATGATGATGATCATCATCATGATGATGATGATGATGACGATGACGACGATGACGATGATGGCCATAACGACAAGGAGTAGGATGCAGCCGGTGACCAGCATTAAGAAATGTGGCACCCTTGCAACTCTCTTTGCTGACAGGATAGCAGCCTCATCTACCCCCGGACACAGAGAACTCCAGTAGTTTTCAGAAATACAGTCATTGGCAGGCGAACGAGTCGCGACATAAAGCCCAGGAGCTACGAAAGCGAGTGGACAGCCCAGAGCGCTTCTGTTGATGGAAGAATAATGAACCACCTGGGACCCCTAAATTACCGTAATTCCTAGGACTTCAGGAAGGATTTGGTGCAGCAACAGTGCAATGGATTCATAGTGCTGATGTGGTCCCAGGACACCCTTAGAGGCCGGTGTTCAGGAAAATGTCTTTTGAGATTAACTTCAAGCCAATATGGGAGTTGCATGCAACGCGTACGACCTTGATCTACAATCCTATCTTTGAATGAGTGGCCGAAGACTACATTATATACAGGGTTATCCCGATGAGCTTGTAGATGTCCATGGTGGTTTGGTATTGGTGGTACCTCAGGCTATCTGATGGGAGATGTGGTCTACGTGCTTCATTCCAAACCTCAAGGTTTGCAATGCGAGAATGATGAGAAACTTCAATGCCTATGGCGCCTTATAAGAAACCGGTAAAAATGCGCATGAATTCTCTTCAATTGCTTCTCCGTGGATTGAGGATTTAGGGGCTCAGGGTTCTGTGTAGAGAACAAAGTACGAAGCAACCGCCCGCAGGGACAATTAAACGACTTACCAATACAGGCATAAATTCATGCATTCTTTACCACTTTGTATAGACTGAAGCCCACGCTGCAGACACGATTTTCAGGTTTTGCTTCTGCAGTCTGAGAAGGCTACTGCCATCCGCTTGTCGCTGGAGCACGCTTCATTTAGCATTTGAGCTATAGTCTAAACTCCTGAAAGGGGGGGGTTATATAGGGGATTATATAGGGGTATATTATAGGGGTTATTAAGGGGGATACTAGGAGTTTAGACTACAGCTCATTTAGTGTTTTGAAGTTTAGGGTTTGGGATTTGGGTCTTTGGGTTGGGGTGTAAATCCGTGGCTCTGTGCTCATTCCTTACAAGCTTTGAGGGGCCAACATCTATGGGGGTTTCTTGAAATCAAGGGTACCTTCTTGAGGGTCCACATAATAAGGAACATAATATATGAGGGTCCATATTGGGATTCCCTTATTTGGGGAGCTGCCCTACCTGTGGTGTGCGTTTTGTTGGAGTGATGCCTGAGGGCGGAAAGGCAAAAATTAGACCCCCTAAACCCTACCAGGGATGGAGGGAATCTTGGAACATGTAGGAACCCCGAAATATTGTCTGTACTTGCTGAGGCGAAACATTGTCTGTACTTGCTGAGGTATAGAGTAAAATAGGTGGTGCAAGATTCCATCCATCCACAGTAGGACCAGGATTGAAACATTCCGAGTCAAGGGGTGTGTTTTGAATTCCTTTCTTGGGCCCGGATACTAGCCAGCTGTTGCGCTTCTCACGCCAGGGTCACGGGTTGAAATGATCGTAGACTTGCTCAAGATGACCGGCCATTTTTCAGGGCCTCCCAGAAAATCTGCGAATTTTGGATATTTTGGGGGCCTTTGCTTTTCAGAAGCTCCAACTTGCAGCCTTGCAACAAGGAGTTCATCGTCATGGGAAGTATTCTGGGAACCCGGAACCGTCGCCTTGATACACTCATGGAAGCACTGCTTGGCTGAAGCCAGTGGGCTTTTTGCTTTTTGTAGGGACTATGAGATTTTCACGAAAGTCATTCTGATGGGGCTTAGGCTTTAGAGGATTTAAGAGCCTGAAATAATGGGGGGGAAGAGCAGTCCTCCTGTTGTAACAAATAGCTGCCACTCTACTCTGCTCTAGGGATGTTGGCCGACGTAGTGGTTTCTTACAAACTCCTGAAACATTCCCCCTGGATTCCCTCATACTTTCCGCCATGTGCTCAAATGAGAAAACCTAAGAGCATTTTTCCACTCGATAGGGAAGAGTCATTGTTCGGGTGGGTGGAAGGTTCACTCATCGTTCCTGTAGGTCGTCCTCATAGCGACAGGAAGCATAGCAGTTACCTTCGTGGAAATTGCCCAGCTGTGCTTCGCAGTGCAAGCAGCACAAGGTCCCCCAGAAGTACCCCATAGAGACCCTATAATACCACAATCCCCACTGGAGGGACTTTCGAAAGGGACTCCAATCGCTGGATCTTAAGCTTGTCTCTCTGCGGCTTGCTTCTATCCCATGATTACCAGAGTCCGTTGGAATGGACCCCGGTTATATGAGCGAAGGGAACTAGGAACTAGCTTAACGGCTGGATGTGGTTCGAGAGCGTTGGCGTAGGGGTCCACCGCAGTCTTCAGCCTGTGCACGTCTCCCAATCCATGGTGTTAAAGGTGACTGCCATAAGTGGCCCTAATCGATGTCCAAACCCAAGACTGCCCTCTAGGGATGGGCTTTTGTTTCCAAACCTCGGGCCCTGACCAATTCTCAGGTGTTCATTGATCAGGGTCTAGTGATCCAAATCATTAGGTGCCAACGTTGCCTGCGGATTTCACTGCCTCAAGGATCAACTTTGACAACTATCTTCCGTTCCCGCAATCACAAAGTCGACATGCAGTCAGAACAGGAGGGATGCCTAGCGAATGCTTTCGGCACTGTGAACCAACATATTTCTTTTTGGCTGCGGGCAGGATGAAGTCCTTTAAATGATAGCAGAGCTTTTTTCCAAGTGTGAAACTTTCCGTTTATCATGCTAGTTTCTTTAGAGCCAACATCAGGGCTGTTCTGGCCCCACGTCGCCTGGTCTACGATTAACAAGCAAAGCTGTCCGAGCGTGTCCTAATTCCACTCTCTGATGATATGACTCTGCCTGGAATCCGTTTGTTGCACTCTGACTTTGTTGCCTCAATCCTGAACCTTAAAGCTCAGCCCTCTAAACCCTAAAGCCCCCACTCGCCGCCAGGTGCGAAGAGAACAAACGCTACTTCGAACAGAGGATCTCTGAGTTCAGCATGATGGCAGTGGACTCAGGGTCATGGCGCTTAGGGGGAGTTTCGGAATTCAGTGTACTGGCATGTCGGGAAGGTATCAGAGTTTGGAGGCTAGCCGTGCAGAATCTGACTGAGAGGTTCAGGACAAGTAGCTTCAAGCTTTGGAGGCGAGGAAAATTCAATTTTGGGCTTCAACCTCCGGTAATTAGGGCGCCTGTCGAGCAGGTCTGACCTGAAAGTTGGCCCCCAGATCAGGTTTCCCTGATATACCTTTCAGACTTTAAGCATGAAGGGCGCATTCTGAAAGAGGGTCTCTTGAGGGGAACTAGCTACAAGTCCTTCAGCCAAGCCCACACTTGCAAACGTGGGTCGCATTTCAGGCTGGAGTGCCTTGTAGTCTTTGCATCTGCTCCCAAGCAGCCTAAACCCTAAACCCTAAATAGTAGTTTCTATCTTCTTTTCACTATCCTAATATGACCCCAATATAACCTAAACCCTATTATTATCGTAGTTTTCATTTTCTTTTCCATTATCCCGACATAACCATGTAATCCCTTAATGGCTTTTGGAGCCACAGCTAATAGTGGAGCGTGGAGCCTGGAGCCTGGCATCTGGTAAGCTTGGTAAGCAAATTATACCGCCAGGGATGTCACGCAAGTCAGGGTTCATTTTGGGATCCCATAGTAACAATCAAAGGATTACAGTATTGTGGGGGTCAGAGGGGGATCTGCTAGATTCCAACCTCCGACCCCAAGGTCTTCAGTCCCGAATATAAGCGGTCCCACCCCACCCGAATCCTGTGCATCGCGGCTGAAGCCTGGCGAGACATGACGGAAGTGCTTGTCATGGGCAACAACGCCACTGATGTTGTAGGAATTGTTGGGTACTTGAAGCTAGATGACAGCTGCCATGCTTTCAGCTCCATTTAGGCTTGCTTAGTAGTCCGTTGCACATGGCGCTAGAATCTGACAGGCCTTCTACGGTTCAAAGGGTAGCGAACTGAACCCTACCCTATTAGAGACTGAGCCAGGGCAGCCTTGAGGGATCTAAGCTCCAGATTGCCTGAAACCTGTGGAATCATGCTAGTTAGCCCGATTAAAGAGACATTGTGGCAATGGCTGCAAGGATCCCAGGCCAAGTGCTCTTGAGGGCTTGAAGAGACCTTGGTCGCATCTGGGGCGTTACAGCAACGATCCGGGTGTCAACCGTGAAGGTTTCGAATCTTTACCAGCCCAACCCTCAATGCAGAACCCTGCGTTCAGATGTAGCTCTGGCATGTGCAGGGCGCCAGACCAGCAGCACCACAGATGGTAGAGCAGCTCGCCTAAACTGTTGGTCTGGAATTGACAGCTTTGGGGGTGAAGGTTGTTGTTGCCTCAAGTCCTGCGTAACGGCGCTGTCCATAAGGTGTCGTAGGACCTCGTTGTTGCTGACACGCATGGAGGTTTGGCCACTTTACGCTCTTCACGCAGGGTTTGTCGCCTTTGCAGCCACAGGGAATTACATACAGCAAGAGGACTCCTGTGGGCTTACTCCACTCCATAACTGCATCGGGTCATCAGAACATCCATGCCCAAACAAGAATAGTGGGACATCCCCAAGAGCATTCCGTGAGTAGCACAAACCATGGTGATGCCCGTCCCCGCCGCAACCGGAACATCCATGCCCAATACCTGACAAACTCCACCAGCAAGATCCGTCGCGAGACCCGATCACTTTCGCAAAGGTCCAGCACGGCAACCGCTATCTTTCTGCACAAGGTAAACAGTCCAGCTTGCCAGCGATCGCGATTACACGAAAATGTTTAAAGTATTCGTCTTGGTTGGTGGAAGTTTCAAGAAAATTCTGGCAGCATGGGGAGTTTGGGAATTTGGCGCGTGCTCACACGCGCTTTATCACGCATACAATGACGCGCACTTACTTGGTGCTCGGCCGTTAAAACGGGTTCTTTGGTGTTGGGATGCCGTGTTTGCTTGATAAGTAGCTTGAGGCGTTGGGTTTTCCTGGGTGTTCCATCTACAATCTACAGTAGGGGAGTAACAGTCAGTAGTAGCACTACGTTCCACGGCTACCCCAGCCCTACTAGTGCTGCTACTACTACAGCATGATAGCCAGTCCCAACACGCTCAACTAAAAGGATCTTTCACTTTCTGGCCGCTTCAAGTCAGGAAAGATCCATGAAGGATAACTCTACAAGCACAACAGTATTTTAAGCCTGCGTAGGCCCAGAAATGCCCGCAGAATATATCATTCCTTTGAAATCTTGCAAGCTCCCGGCAACTCCTTTGTAACCCTGGTGCAAACCGAGACAAGTATAATTCTTGCGATACCCTATGAGAGTCCTCTCTCATTCTGATATCAAGCCCAACGTGCCTTGACGCAACCCCGCCCCTGCACCCCAAGAAAACTTACATGCCTTGGGATGATCGTTCGGGTTTGCAGTGGTAACAGAGAGTTCCGTAGGAATATGGGGGAGCGTGTAGACCTCTATGTTACATATATATATATATGTAGATATATGTATCTCTCTCTCTCTCACCTTTACGCATATAGGTGTTGCCTATGTGGAGTACCAAACGAAAATCCCATTTCATGCACTGCCCAGAAAAAGGATCCTTATGCCGTGGCTACGTACCTACATTCCGCGTGAAACGGTTCTAGAAATTCTGCGGAAGGTTTACGATTCGGAGAACATCTAAGCGTTAAAGCCGATGTACGGGTAATTTCCGAATCTTCGGCCCCAACACTCTACCCACAAACCTACGTGTGACAGAAAAGTCCACGTCTTTTAAGGGCTTTGATGTTAGTCCACTCCATCTGACCGAGGTTTCCACCCGGCTGGCGTCAAGGGCCGAGCAAGCTTGGGGTTGCTTGGGAGTGGGATTTGAGGTTAAGGGTTCAGGCTTTAAGGTTTAGGGTTTGGGTCCACTTTTCTGGAAGGATGCTACCGACGCAGTATCGGGATAAAGAGGGGGAAGAGGAAGAGGGAGATCTTGCAGCAACACCCAGCTATAAGTGACAGGACAATAAATCCGCCTAGACCAGAATAGCATGAATCTACGTACTCATACGCAGTCTTCAGCCAGCGGTAAGTACTCTTCGAGCGAGATTTGGCAGCAAGACCCACATTTTCACCGACAAGCAGAATCGTTTTTCCGAGTGGAATTCCGCTAACAAGAGGGTCGTGGATTCTTGCATTTGACAAATACGGTGTTGCCAGGGCTTTTGAAAACCAAAGACATGACCTTAATGCTCCTGATGCTGGATGCATTCTGCAAGGAAACCAAAGTCAAGAATTCAGTCTTGCGAGTTTGCGGCAGCGCTTGGCACTGAACAAGCTCTTATGTTCTCGGACGGCAACTGTCGCGGCGCGCCAGGATCACTATGGACGGCTTGATTGAGCATGGTGCTGCAAGAAGCAAACACGACGTGACGCAATGCTGATGCCCAGCTGTGTCCCGCAATGTTGCCGAAAGCTTGCGTTGGTGCGAGCGCTAAAGTGTAAAGCCCACATCATGATTGTACTGGGTTTTGTCAACTCTGGGCTTTAACGTCCTGAGGCTTAATTGATAACGCAACTTCTCCTGGAGATTCAGACGCCACTCCCTACATATCCCGTGTGACCAGGAGGACGCGTCGCTTAATCTTCCAGACCTCCAGGCATTCTCAAAGAGGATTTCCTGCAACATCCTTTGCAGACATGGGTTCCTTTCGCGCGGCAAGATGGCGATTAGAATACAATTGTGTTCCCGGACAGTCCTTTGTGGTGGCGTAGTTGTGGATATAGAAACAGAATACAGGTTACGCACGTGTTGCAAACATCCGGAAGCCTTCTTATAGACTCGCAGAAAGGGAGAGGCTCAGTTGACGTTCCTGCCAGAATAAGAGGCCACCTGTTGGGAGACATCGTCAAGTGCCTTGAGCTTCAGGACGCGTTCCCTCTGTTCGCAGCATGACTGGGGCAGTTTGGATTCAAGCATCAGCGCTCATTCCGAACCCGCAAGCGTAGGGTGTTGGGGAGCCTTTTGGTTGACAGCCCAATATGTTTCTTAGCAACTCGTTTCTTCAGTCGTCCGTCCCTGTAGGTTGTAATCCCGTTTCAGCGTGTGCGCCTGAGGTCGCTTAGTACAGAGGGGCGTATTGGTAAGGTTGGAGGATCTCCACATCTGAGGTTTCAATGAACCAAGTTGAACAAGAGCATGGAGGCCTACTCGCATGTAAGACCTTCAATTCTGACTGACCAGTCATGAGCTTTAAAACGTCCAAGCTTGCAAAACCCACGCCAAAATGCCGGCAAAATAACGGAACTCACATTCCCGAGCTCCCAACCGGTGGAAGAAGCTCAGCTCATCGTCTGCATCGTCCTATTTCGACAAGGACATGGGAAAGTAAAAGCCATTCATGAGCTGAACATCAGGCCCATAACCTTGCCCCTTACGAGTTTAACGTGGAACTTTGAGCTCTGTTGCCATGAATTGGTTATTGGTTTGGGGGCACCTGCAGCCGTGCAGGTGCGAACGTGTTCCAAAGCCTATGTACCCCCTCACACAGTGCCCATATGGTCCCTACATACTCCACGAGCAATTCGAACCTGTGTCCTGCTGATGCAGATGTTATATATTCAACAAAAGTCTCGACATTCCCCAAAAAGAACGCTTGTGTCAACAGATGCAAAGGTGAAGTTGCAACCGGCTCGCCGATCCGGCGAAGAGAGTTGTCCCGGAACCCAGCTTCCCCCGCACGTCACATTTTGCAGTTTCGGGCTTTGGGTTCTGGATCAAAAGCATCATAGCCATAGCATAGTTATTAGGGCACTGTCTGGGGCCACGTTTGACAAATGGGTCACCCTAAGTTGTTGTAACCCCAAACGTAACCCTGGAACCCCCAGCAGTTGACCCCAAGTTCTGCAAACCCTAATCCTAAACACCTTCAAGCCCATCTTAAATCCACTTTAGCCAACGTCGCTTTCCAGCAGTCAACGAGGCAAGAGCTGGCGAAAAATCTGGAAGAGCATGAGCAGGAGCCTTCCTGTAGGATTTGCTTTGTGGGCACCTTAAGGGGGCGTACCAAATCATCTAGACCCGGTTACTGGAAGCGTCCCTCAGGAGCTGCTATCTCTACATCCGTAGCCTAGGAGGGCATAGATGCCCGTATTTCCCCGCAGGCGAAGACTCGATTATGAACATGTTCAAGGAGCATACACTAATTTGCAAGGAGCAACTTCTCGGCATAGGTGACATTCTCGTACACCCAAAGATGCTGGCCTTCGATTTCGGAGATGTTCTACAAACTCACAATCAATCACAAATTGTGTCAAATTGGACTGCCCGGTTTCTTGTTTGGACTGGTTGATTTCTACAGCAGCTGCACATTGATATGGGGTCCGCGTTCTCAAGATAGATGGCCCTTACCGATGCCAGGGATTTCCAGGGATCACAGGGACACTGTCGGAATCACCAGCAGGTTTAATGGCTGTTTATGGTAATCAGATCCAAAGTGTTGACGACTCACCACCCAACGCCAAGAGTCCTCCAACTGAGCTGCTCCCCCTTAAGGACCAGATGGGAGTTAGGTGATACTTGGGATCCCCATACAACACGCCACGGTTGTTTCAGAGTAACTAGTTAGCCGGCGTGAAGCGCAGGATTCAAATTAAATTACAATAAATTCTCCTGTGCCTTAAGCTTCTCTGCATGTCATATTCTACTTGAAAACAATGGCAAAACACTCGGGAAAGGAGCTACGGGCGGCACTTCGCTGAAGCTTGGAAGCAGTTGATTTCCTGCCGCTGATGGGCAGAATCCTGCATGACCCTAGATATGTTAAACAACTATGATGAGTCCTCGCATCTAAGTGTATAAGGTCCGGCAGTCCGGGTACCTCCCAGAAAAGGTCCCTGAAGCTTGAGCTTGATTTGAGTGCTTCACTCTTACGGACTGAGAGCAGGCATGGGATTCTTCATTGAAATTGGCGTTGATTGCGGTCAAGAATCAGCCTGCTGTGGAGCTATTGCAAATCTGCTTGGGGTCTATGTAGTGATCCCGGTTGTAGCCCAGGTCTAATCGAAAATGTGATTGCTTGTAGCACTGAACGGTGTAAGCCGGGGATGTGTGCATGCGCAGGGTGTTGTAGGGAGGGTCGTGTGCGAGCAGAGTGCAGATTCGCTGCGACGCGGACAACTTCCAGTTTGTAAGGGATAAGGAGGAAAGTTACACACGACCGGGCTTAGTATTCCAAATCTGACATGCGCAGTCCTGTCAAGAGAATGCGAACTCTCTCTCGGATGAGGCGTACCAGGCTTGCCAGCGGTGCACGTGTCATGCTGGCATATGTCAGCGCTGACATGCCGGAGAACTGGATAGAAGAGCGCTGGGTACTCTCCAACACTCACTGTAAATCCTTCGAAGCTGATGGATGCAATTGGCATTGTGACCGGTCGACTGGCTAGCCAGCTGAGTCTGTCTAATCAACCAGATGTAGGGGTTGTCCAACAGCTCTGTGTGACTTTTTTGCAAAACAACCACGGGCTGGCTGAGAGGGCCTCTCACGAAAGTTGGCGATGGTGTTCGCGAAAGGCACTTGGGATTTCGCGAAGGAAGTATCGCAAGCTATGCTTGCTTACATGCAGTCAAAGGCATTTCCCTGCTAGTATTCTGCTGGGAGCGCTTGTGAAACATGTTTTCAGCATCAGAATTCTTACCCGAAAAATTGAAAGATCCGCGAAAGTTCGCGCAAGCCGAGCACACCCCTAGCCTTGCAAGCCATGGGAGACGACGTAGCTTCTGCGTCCGATGACTGGTTTCTGCTTCAAGAATGTTTCCGCAAAAGCTTGCGATGTTGTTTGCGCAAGGAACCTGTGTTTTCCGCGAAGAGGTCTTTTTGGATGACAGAACTTGGGAAAACACCCGTGTGTTCCAAACCTGGAAGTGCAAACTTCACTGAACTGGCGCCCGGTCTACTAGTCGAACAGAATGACAAGCCAAACTGAAAGTCAACAACTTGGAGCACAGCTGAGGATGTTGTCCTGCGTGGAGGCAGATGGGTTAGAAAGCATATTCCATGGCAAAGGGACTAACATTGTTTCGCTTGCTACTGCTCGCCTCATCAGATCCCTGAGCGGTGGAATTCAGCAAGTTCAGCAGTAGGGTGTGAGGGGCATGAGCAGCAGGCTTGATCTTGTGGACTGAATCATTCAGGCAGATGTCTCAACAGCACTAGTCACTGGCAGTTGCACAAATTGGTCGGATGCTTCTTTAGTGCGAGTCCGTCTATCTACCCCTGACGCCACATGTTCCTTGCGGTAGTGACTCTGCAGGGAACCCATGAGCTGAGAAAAGAAGTCGTCATTATAAGAACACAAAGAAAGCCAGAGGAATGCAGATGATATCATAGTAACTGATTATAATTAGCATTCACAGAAATTTCAGTATAAGACTAGTTGCCTCCCAAAACCTGCACGCATGCCTCCTGGCCAGGTTTCGCTGTTTGCCTGGTTGCTCCGGTATTACTAGCTTGCTTGAAGTTCAGAGAAAAGGGAGGGAACCCTCTAAGGTGACCTTGAGGGTCTATGGTTGCTTAGACCTTGGAGAGTTTACCCTAAACCCTAAATCCGAAATGGTGGTTTCCATTTTCTTTTCCATTATCCCCATATAAGCCCCATATTCTGTCTACTTAAGGGGACTATATCCCAAGTCCCTAAACCCTAAACCCTAGGCTTGAGAACAAAGGCTGCTCAGACACCCAGAGTGAGTCTTGAGTTTAAGGTCCTGGCCTCTGGCACGAACCACTTTTCAAACTCACGGAATTCTATGTTGACTTGTCGTGGGCTTACTTAAGAGATAAAAGAATGTAATACATGGCTATTGTTTAAGGATTTGGGATGAGGGCTCAGCAGGAATATAGTATATAGGGATTACATAGGGATTGCATTCTCTTATTCCCGTTGAGAATCTTCATCATATGGACCTCATGATTGCAGGGCGTATAGGGGATGAGTGCCCATGTAGCACGCGCCATGAAGCTGGCAAGCATTGACCCACAGCGCATTGGCCTTCCGAACCCTTAGATTCTGCCTGAGCTGTTTGCTTTTTTTGGCACCTTGTTGTCAATATGCATCTGATGGTGCTTTGCATAGGTCTCAAACTCAACTCTCCACAAGATCGCTAGAATTCGTGCTTCCCAGAGAGGTTTCCCTCCAGCTCCTCCGAGCAAGTTGTTTTTTGTGTTAATTTGTTAATGTCGCGCTGCATGACCTATCGCTGCCGGTGCTCCCTGGGTCATACCCAGGGCCCTGGAATGCAATTATCTGAGTGCCTTAGCAAGGATGCCAAGCTTCACCATGCATAGGTAGGTACTGGCACAACTTAACAACCTGTTCATGGCTAGACTCAACGGTTCTTCTGCTTTTGCTGACCTTTCTTGACATCAATATATGAGCCCAGGCATTCATCCGGAGAAGACACACAAGGGCTAGTTTCGTGGAGCTGCGTCCATGGCTAATTCATTGCTGCTGCTGCCTCGCTGCGCTGCGCTGCGCTGCGCTGCGCTGCGTGCGTGCGGTATGCAAACCACCAGCACGTCAGAGAAAGACAGAATGTCGTACCCCCCTCAATGAGAAGAGAGCCTTCACCTAAACTGGTTAGTGGATTCTTGGAAGTTGGCCGAGACGTAGTTGAACCTGCAAACCCATTCAGAAGATTTGACATACTGGACATACTGCAGAGGATTGCTTAACCCCGGGTTCCGAGAGGAAATTCCTTCAGGGAACCAAGGTTGCTTGTAGCAAGCTCGGTCCTACGGCTCAACAAGCTATCGAGTTGAGAAGTGCAAGGCTTGTTTAGGGAGGTGTGAGAGTTGGGTTCAGCACAGAGCCACAAAGTCTGAGATTCATTTTACGATTGTCAGTTTTGAGGGTTTGGCGAGTTGAGATGCTGTAGTGCTTTTGAGGGCCGATGCGGATCTTTGAAGGGAAGATGCGGTGGCCATGGTTTTGGGTTGAAGGTTTAAGGGCCCTCAACTGAAAGAGTGAGAGCCTCTGGTGTTCAACTGAGCTTTAGTTTAAACTCCTGTAAGGGGTAATATAGGGGATTATACAGGGGATTGCTTTCGGGGATATTAAGGGTGATACTAGGAGTTTAGACTATAACTCAATTCATGTTAAAGTTCTCAAGCGCAATCCCTGCAACCCTTTCTTTTCAGAAACCGAAGGCAGAGATCTCCTAGGTTCATAGGAGACAGCCTGATTTCCAGACTGTGCATGCAAGTGGTCTGAGCTGGGAAGCCTTAACTACAACCTTCCTAAAGAGAAAAAGTGTATGATGACACATTGCGGCCCCTTAAACAGGCTCTAGCAATAAGAGGCCTACATCACACGGCGATGTTGTGATTTGAAGTTTGGCCTCAACCCTTGCAGGGTGGAAGGCAAATGAACGCAGATGCAATCTTCGTTGGGAATGGAATAAAGACTGCAAGGCACCAGGGAGTTCAATCGCAGCTGTTTTGAGACTCAGTCTCAGCAACCACGTCAGCTTCTCAAGCAGCAGAAGCATCATCAGCACAGCATAAGACTGGAACAATTGAATAAGCAGCAGAGAAAATGGAAGTTCTCCTATACATGCACCAGAGAACGGCGTAGGCCTTCCGCCCAAGCATGCCGGGGGGAATACAAATCCCTGGGTGTGGTAGGGAAGCAGATATATCATCAACATAATTTGCGGAATCGAGGCAAGAGGCAGCCGCAGTACGAGAACATGTCCTAACAGTGTCCATTTGCCAGGCGCCCTTCCCACAACAACCTTAAACCTCGAATTTTTGACATTGACCATCCAACACTGATCTCCAACATGTGCCTCTTTCCCCCAACACCCTTGCCACCCACGTCCTAAACCCTCAGTTTCCCATTTCCCGGTCCCTCTGCGCCGGTCGGCTCCGCAACGCCGCAGCCCGCGGACGTGCGTGAGGTCATGGAGCGGCTCTCAGCTCTCCCTGCTGGCTGCAGGATGTGGGAAGAGAGGGGTCCCCATTGAAAGAATCCGGGCTGGCACAAGGCGTGGATCACATTTTGTGTTGGTGTCTGCAGAATTGTGGCTTTTGTTCTGACCAATGGGTCTTGCCATCGCAGCGTTATCAACTGTGAGATTCCGATTTGGCTCCACGATGTGAGGCGGAAATCATGTCATAGTAGGCGGCCGAACCCAAGACACGATTTCATGCAAGCGTCAAGCCCTTCTCACGGAAGCCCCACTCTATAGCCTGCACCTTATGGACATGATCGAGTATTCCTCCTCCTGCTGCTAGTGCTGCGACCACCTCCACCACCATCACAACCATGGCGATGATAATCATGACGACGACGACCACGATGATGACGACGACGAAGCATATCACGACCTTGACAATAATCATGTTTATCGTGACCGCGACGATGAGGACGACAACAGCAGAGCAGCCGGAATCTCGACCGCAACCAAAATCAGCACACAGAGATGGTGATGCCGGCGGCAGCCAGGATCGCAACTGCTACAGCAGCGGAAACCAGGATCACGCGTGCAACGGCTTCGGCACCCGTGATCATCACCATGATGGAAGACTTTTCTGCCATTACGGATCAAATCTCTGCTCCTCCTCGAAATCACGGCCTCCCTCATCTCAGCACTTCCTTGCATTTCAGCCTAGTGCTGCATGCTTAGGCATACATGTCTGAAAACCGCTCTGATCATCCTAACAGCAGCCCTTACAACAACCCTTCTACTCAATCCTGCGCTTCTGCTAACTGACGGCAACTTCTTGCCCAACGGCGTTAAGCCATTAAACTCCAACCCCGAACTGCAAATCGCAAATCCCGGTGTAAACAAGGCGAAGGCAGAGGAGTTGAGCACCGATTGGCAGCGCTCTGCAGGGAGCCCAGGTGGAGAGTCCCTCGTGTAAGAAGATCTTGAAGCATAGATCCGCTTTCTAGATCATGGACGGAGCATCCCAGCTGCTAGCCATGAAGCCTTTTGGCCCCATTTTTCACGAGGACTGAATCCTGACAAGATATTAACCAAGAGTGAAAATCCGATGTAGGTTCAAAGAAGCCCGCAAGTAGACGAGATCGGCTACTAGTCCTTTACCAGAGGCATAGAGCCAAGTCCATGTTCCTGGGTTACAACTACCTAGAGTCACACACCCGCCTTTGGAGCGCTTCGTTCATAGCCATTGCAATTCTGTCCAAACATGTCTGTTCCGTGGCATGGTCGTATGTAAGGCAGTGCTTCCCCTAATTTGGGAGTACACCTAGTCATATGGGTGGTTGTCAAAATTATGGTCGCTTTTTGGATCCCTATTACAATACAGCCTAATGTTTAGGGTACCCAAGACAGGGACCATAATTTTGACAACCACCCATATCCCTATATAACCCCAAGATAGTGCTAAACCCTTTTCATTGTCCCCTATCTAACCCCAATAACCCCTCTGGAATCCTGGAGGTTATCGTATGATCCGCCGCTGGCCAAGGCTGGCGATTTTTCCTGCTCCATCTGCCGGCGGAAGCGACTAACAGCTGCTGACTTCTCCAAGAAGCAGGT
Source organism: Symbiodinium pilosum (assembly GCA_905231905.1). Taxonomy (NCBI): domain Eukaryota; class Dinophyceae; order Suessiales; family Symbiodiniaceae; genus Symbiodinium; species Symbiodinium pilosum. Next base: position 18,804 of record CAJNIZ010044866.1, read on the forward strand.
ACTGCTTTGGCCAAGCAGGAGAAGACTCAAGTCATAGCTAAGGATGGAAGTTCAGGCTTAGGTTTGAGCCTCGGGGTATATGATGTAGGTCGTTGGGCTTTGGGTCTCAAGTCTAGAGCCTTAAGCGGGCCTACTGTTGACGCAGGAATTTGGCACCAAATGGGCTACGGAGTTTCCCGAGAATCATGGATCCCAGCTTGTACTAAGCATTCCTCAGAGTCTCCCAAGACCTTGATCTTGACCCATACTTACTTCGATGACAGCATGTTTGTGCATTTATGCGCCCGGTCATTTCATTTGGCAGCCCATGATTGCAGCATTTGGGCGTTTGAAGTCGAGATGAATTGCTTCCATGCGCTCCATAGTCCATAGTGATGGCGCAGTAGGGCCTCCAATGCAAACCTTGGTTTGCGATGTAGTGGGGGGGGGAGTCAGATTACACTCATATGAGCTATAGTCTAAACTCCTAGTATCCCCCTTAATAACGCCTGTTGTACTCCCCTACATAATCCCCTATATAACTCGCTTTAAGGAGTTTATGAGCTTGTGCATGCCAGGTGGACAAGGCACTTGAGTCCTTGCAGTCAATCCCGGACAAGGCGCTAGCTTGATGCTTCAAGTTTAGGGTCTTAGCCGGACAGGCTTTAGGCTCGAAATCTAGAGCTCCAGAACGCGGGGCAAGACCCCAGCCCAGACTTTAGGCTTTGGAATTGAGCGATTCCCGGGTGGAGCCTGGGATTTTGAAGACGAACGAGGGTTGCCTTGTCACATTTCGATTTTGGAAGCCTTGCCTACACCAAGCGAACCAAAAGGCGCAAGTGCTCCTGAAGCGACAGTCTGGAAGTAAAAACCGCAGGAAATTCTGTCACATGAGAAAAAGGTTCATATCCACTCATACGCTCTGTTCAATCATAATGCCAGGGTTGTTTGTTGGTGTCTGGGTATGAGCCCGCCTTAGGCTCAATGGTTTTAGTCTGTCGCACGCAACAGGACGAACTCATACTTTGAAGGTTCATGGGTAGGGATACCTGGGATGCTAAGAGCATTACCGGTAGGTTATGAATATGCAACCCTTATTATGTGGACACAGAAGAGCTTTCAAGCAGGGTGCCCTGGCTTACTTGCCAGAGCTGAGGGGAGCTTTTAGACTCAAGCTGTCCAGTAAGCGCTAATTCTTGCACGGGCGCATCATTGGGATAGCAAGATCTGGGACGTGACATCATTGCCAGACGGAGACAGTTCTATTTCGGCATGGTCCTGTTGAGATGTTTAGCAGATGATCTGAAGCAGGCCATCACTTGTTTGTACACCCTCAACCAAAGAAGTTGGGTGTTTTGTGATCTGAAGTTGGAGGTGCTACAGTATAGAATGTCTTGGTAGCAGTTGCTCCAGGACATCAGGAATGGTCCGGGTGTCAAGACGGTCCTCTTCATTACTGCCGCAGCACCCCCAGACGCAGTGCCGAACAGATTGGGGTCATGCGAGGTCTAGTTTATGGTGGGTATGGTTATTGCGTATAGGGTTCCTTCGAAGCAGTTGTACATATGTTTGTCTCTCTATCTATCTATCTATCTATCTATATAGATATATATTTACATACATACTGGGTGTCAAGTGTGGAAAGCAAGAGCAAAAACCATGGGTCATGTTACACCTTGAGTCATTGGTACTACTTCAGCTTCGGTCTGCCATTTACCGACCAAGAAAAGTTCGAATATGGCACTATGCACGATGAGTGAATGAATCGTGCAGGTTCACCTGATGCCTCTTTGGGCGTTTTAAGTATTCAGAGAACCTGCAGATCTGAACATTGCACTGCTTCAGTCACGAATGCGGAATCCCTTCAGATAATCCTGCAAAAGTGCTAACTGTGGCCGGGCAACCACGAACGATCTCCGAATCTTCAGTTCTGAAGCTTCAGAAAAGAGACTGCCCAAACTAGCCGCGCACCGTCCCTGAAAAAGCAGAGGTTGTCTCTCTGCCCGACGGCTACCAAGGTGTGCAAGAAGTGCATGGAGGAAAAGGCTCCCCCAGCGTTTTGAGGTTTGGCATGTGGGGTTCAGCTTGATGGTTTGATCAGAAAAGTTTTTGTTTCTGGGGGTTGGATTGCGGTTTTGGGAAACGAGTCTGGCAAAGAACGGAAGGATCCCTCCGGAAGGCAGTGCTCTCGCAGGGATATGAAGCGCTGCAAAATAGGTGCCTTCACCCTGTTGTTGACTGTTTGGCCGATGGACCCAGACGACCTTAAGCTCGGATTGTTTTGCATTGCCATTACAAAAACCTTCAGCAGAACCACTACTTGTCCTACTGGGGGGGGGGGGGTTCGGGTCGGGTTTAGGCGCGAAGCCCTAAGCCTTGAAAAATCCGAATGCAAGTTAGCGGCAGAGAGAGGGCAAGCCAGAACGAAGTTAGTTATAGACAAAGTACAAGGTCTAAATTCCTGAACTATGTACGGTGCAGGAATCAGGTTAATTAGTACCAAGAGTTTGAGGGAAGCCCCATTGATTAGCAAGCTGTTCAGGATAAAGCAATGGTACATGTCAACGCGAATAGTAAACCCCTAATCGTTTTGCTTGAAAAATGGCTCTCAAGGAACAGAAAGAGAAGGAGGAAGCCGCCGCCCGGCGCGAGGCTGGGAGGGCCGGGCCAGGAAAGTGGCGAATTAGCATCTGGTTTTCGCTGCCCACTGATGTTAAGCACCCCACCACTTGACTTTTAAGTGTCTCCCATAACGCTTGGGTTCCCTGAAGGGGGTATTCAAAAATCAGAGTGTGAGCGGTGGGGCAAAGCTTCATCCATTCAATCATCTGGTTTCAATGCGTAGCGGCTACGCATTTCCAAGGGCGTGTTGGGCTTCTAGGGGTGTGACAAGCGTTGTTTCCCCCCAGTGAGAGCAATGATTCGCTGAATCTTGTGGCGCTTTGGGAGGGATACCCGGTTAGGTGATGGCAAGGGCTTTGGAGTCTGCGGATCAAAAGCGAGATGTACTTACACATAGAGCGTCAGATATGGGGTAGTATGGAAGTGGCAAGTGCTTTATTTATCGTTCTGCGAATTTTGATGTGCTAGTTTCTCAGAACCATTCTGCTGTGCTTCCTGACGAAAGGGATCCTCAGAACTCCGTGAGAATCCCCATTAGCCTCAAGGTCTTTCGGGGCCCCTATTCTTGGGAACATAACTGTCATCCCTGAACCCTGATGAATCCGAAACCTGAATCCTAAAGCCCTTTGTGTTGTTCTGGATCTGGTGGTAGAAACCTCATCTTCGTGTCTACTTTGTGCATCCTGCACTAAACCTTTACAGACCTGAGCTCCAAACCCGAAGCTCGAAGCTCCAAACCCTAGGAAAAAATCCGTGGTTTTGATTGCCCTGAATCCTTGTAGTGCTCCCTCTATCATCCCCATAAAGCGAATCTTCAGGCCTACCCTGCAGTAGTTATTCAGAGCCTCAATAAAGACTGGGTTGCTGTTAAGGAACTTAAATTAAGTCACTACATTGGGGAAACCCTATTATTTTCTANNTTAACAGCAACCCAGAAGAAGCCGAAGCCAGGAGCGCGAAGAGGCTGCAGCCGCCACCGAGCTCGAGCCGCCGGCCCGTGTGGAGGCTTTGGCGGGCTAGTAGGGTTTTAAGTTTAGGGTTTAGGGTTTAGGGATCCAAAGGGGGTGGGGTGTGGGGTGTAAGGTCCAGGGTTTAGGTTTCAGGGTGTAGGGTCTAGGGTCTACTTTGGTCCGTTTACTGCGTTGCTGTGGAACTTAAATTAAGTTATTATAGGGCATGATATATGGCTTATGTAAGGTTATATAGGGTTCAGGAAAACTATTGCCCAGTTGTTAACTGGTATCTACAATCATACTCCGGGACCTATGGGACTGGGGCATTACGCAGGGGTTATCTATCCAGGAATCGCGTTTTGATAGTACGTCGCAGCTACTAATGAAACAGCACTTCAGAAGCATAATCTCTCTCTTGATGGAGCCACGCAAAATCTTGTGCTCAAGGGCTTGGCGTACAGGTTTAGGGCGGATTTTCTCAGAGAGCTTTGAGGATTACCTACCCATGTTTTGGGGAGAACACAGGTCTGGGCTCCGGGGATTTCAGGGACTGAGGAAGGGGGCTCGAGAGCTTGTAGTTCAGACCTGAAGAACAGCAAAATGGCATGCATAGTCAGGTCTCAGCGGAACTTGGAGAAACAAGCTAGAAATTTGAACGAAGGACCCCAGTCCCCAGCCGCAAAGCCGTAAATCCGAACCCATCGTTCTGAACCCTACACCTATGCAGCTGGAGCGATTAAGCCTGGAGCCCTCAGCCCTAAATCCAGAATCCTTCAGCCCCAAACCCTGAGCCCAGATCCATTACACCTCAACCCTAAACCCCTGAACCACACCCACCTGGATCCCTAAACCCTCCAAAACTCCTGAACCCACGAACCCGTAGCCCCAAACCCTCCATGCCCAGAGGTCACCTTATCAAGCCGACCCTTTGGCATGACCCCAGCCAGCCAAGGTCTGGAGTCAATTGGGCTTTGATTAAATTTGTAGGGTTTTGGGTTTAGGGTTTAGGGTGGGGGTGTATAGATACCCCAACAATGGAGAATCTAATGGAAAAGACAATGAAAAATGAAATGGAGACTGGGATTAAAGGGTAGTTTATAGGGAGTAGGGGGGTTGGGGTTTAGAGTTTGGGGTCCCGGCCCAAAGACTTACCAATATTATGGTTCCATATTCCTTCTATACTTTTAGTTTGGGGTACGTACCTCAAATAGATTTCAACATGATGTTGGAAATTGTTAGGGCCCGTACAGCCGTACAGTAGGGCCTAGTTTAGCGTTCAGGGTCAGATTTTGGGCTAGGATTCGGAGTTTAGAGTTCATTGAGTTTAGGGCGTTTAGGGTGGGGGGCTCTCCACTACGGTACTAAGCTGATTGTTCTGGGGGTGCATGTAGGGGAAGCTCAATGGTTCACAGATAAAGTTATAGGGTGCAGGCCTAAAGGAGGATACGGGGTTCTTCCTGATCAAGTGATATGGTTCGACTCTCGAGGGGGCGAATCCCTAAACAGCATTCCTGAAAATCAGATAGCCTCCTCCTGACGGAGTGGAGCACACCTACAACTCAAGCCCTACTTCCCAGTACTCGAAGAGCTCGAAGAGTACTCAAATTCAGGCTCGGGATATGTTGTCCTGAAGACATCGGAGGGGAAGCCTGCGATCAAGGCACTGCGAGCTGGGTGGGGCCAAAGCAGTGATACTTTGGGGGCTTTATGCTTAGGGCTCTTTGTGTTGTGGGAAGCAACCTTCCTTACTCGTCTCAAGCAGTTGCTGCATAACTAGAGCCGCAGACACTTGTTAGGATTGGGTTGTCAAGCTTTTGGCAATCTGCAGTCTGTACCAGCAGGCTTGCCATTGACTGAGACTCGGATGCTTTGGTTCGGGCTTGCAGGTGCGACGAAGAGACAAGAAATAGGATCATCAGAATTCGAGAAGGATGAGAGTCTAGGCTTCACAATGTGTGGCCCATTTTGCGTTGGGTTCGTGCCTTGGACAGTGATATTTCCGTTAACACGATTTGACAGCTGAGAATGCTTCCTATCTGGCTGGAATACCGGGAAAGAAAGCCCGTGACAAGTCTTCAGAAAAAACGCATGGGATGATTGCGTGCTAAGCAGCAGGCAACCCAAAAGGCATCGTCTCAAAGCTAGTGCAATGAGATGCCCCAAACAAATCCAGAGCCAAAGGCACCCAACCCTTTTTAATGAAACAAGTAAATGTTCAGCACTAAACGATAATGCTTGCGACTGCCTGCAGAGCTAGAAGTCCTCATAGCATCCTTGCGTAGTAACTGGTGTTCTTGGAGTCCCGCGTGTACCAAAGACGATGCCTACATTTGTTTGAGAACGATTGCGGTTTTCATATTACCCAGTTGTTCCATGTCAACACTGAGCACCCTGCCTTAGGCAAAGTATACAACTATTTACTTCCAGTTGGGCAGATGGGCTTAGAGGTGCAGGCTTTAACTTTTCGAGCTCGTGGATTGATTTAGAAGGGATTCCGACCCCAAAAGACAAACACATTAAAGCGGGCCTGAAATAACCATCACCCCTGGTCCTGCAGAGGGCGGTCCCAAAACGCAATATAGAGGGCCTCATTACTAAAGGAAGTCACATTATTTCGCCTGTTAGTTGGCACAAACGCTCAGTGTATTCTCAGCACGCCAGCACTTGTTCGTTCAGCTCGAAGTAGACACCCTTCTCCCAATGGAAACCATTGTGCCCATTCCGTCTATGAGAATGCATCAAGTTTGGTTGATAGTTTATAGCCGTATCGCCCGCATCACATGGCAGGGATACAATCGCTAAGATCAAGCCGTCTGCCCATGGAAAAATTCTTCGCTGACATTGTCTCAGCATGTGTTTTTTTGACCGGCCCTCGCGCCCAAGTTTCGTGAATTATGAACTTCATTCTGGATGACTGCAGGGACACTTTGCAGTTGGGCACTGCAGGGACACTCTGGGGTTTGGAATTGCAGCACGGGCGAGGAAACATAAACACTTCAGAATCTGACAACCCCACCGTGAGGGTGGGAAATTTTGTATGTTGTGGTCGTTCGAGGCTGGGATCCGTCCCGGTTGGCGAGTAGCCGAAGTGGCAGGCCAGAGCGTTACAGATCTCGAGGCCAGATCGACCGCAGGTAGGAGAACGCTTCGATGTATATGCTTTGGTTTGCGCATGGTTCTGTCGCTGCCATGACCTCCATGTTCACCGTATGCAGTGGAGGGGTTCCAGAGATGTTAGTAAATCTTACCTCTTCTCTCGCACAAACATGATATGTCCAGTGTACAAGCTCGGAGACATAGGGAGAGATCAGGCATCCCATCCAAAGTTCTGAGTTGGGGAGGTTGCAAAATCAGGTTTGCCAGCAAGGTATGCTCACTGCATGATCGTATCTTCGAAGGGAGATATTAATGAAGCGACCTGTGTTTTTCAGATTTGTCGAGTCAAGGGTTCAAGCTTGAATTTCTTGTGGTGACTTGCGTGGGAGGGCATCCAATCCGCAGATCCCCAGTAGGTTGAAGCAGCTGTGGAGGCGCCTGTCAAGCGCCTGACAAGCACCCTCAAATTCATGTCGTAGATTGGGCTAGAGATCCCCAACCTGAACACCAAGAGACTGCCAGCCTTAAACCTTGAAATGCTTGTGCCATTGCAGGGGTCGGAGGTCCAATCCCTGCTGAAGGCCAGTGAGGGGTTTCCTGAATCATGGGTCCGTAGCTACATAAACGCAAAACTGCCACGACCCTGGGAAGGGGGTTGCTCTGGAACGCGGAAAGGCTGGATTTTGGTAGAATGCGGAAAGGTGTATACTAGCACGGGAAAAGGCTCATTTTAGAACCCTTGGTCTGCAGTGTTTTCATGCTTTCTTCAGTTTCTATGGCGATTCTATGGTGTTCATGGTTCCCATGATTCGCAAATCTGTGTTGCGAAATGATGCCAATCAATGTTCCAAAATTAGCCCTCACCCGGTAGGAGGAAGGGGGCCGTTGGCCCCACTGGCCACTCAATCTTTGGAAAACCCTCGCAGGGATGTTAGCTGAGCCTACGATGCATCTCAGTGTGTGTGCACCTTCTGTTGGGCTCAGCCTCAGCTCTTTTGCGACCTATACTGTCAGTCAACATTCTTGAATAACAGCTAATTAGCAACGGCATTCAACAACTTCTTGTTGTAGCAGTTGGTTTGTTTGCCAGCTGGCGCAGTAATACTAGCTCTAAAGGTGGCGAGAAAGCTCATGTTCCGCCTTCTGCTCGCGACAAGTCTTGTCGGGAGCATGGCGCAGTGCGAGTATAGTGAGGTCACTTCTGGCATCCCCAGTGCTGTTGCCAACAAGTCTGACGTCTGCAGTGCCTTTGGCTCCGGCTGTTCGTTGACCGGCACTGCCGTGGATGGCCTCGAGCCTTGTGAAGCTGCCGGAGTGGATTGCTGCCCTCCAAAAACTACGACGACAACAGCAAAAGCTGCATGCACCAATATCAAATCCTATGATACATGCAACGCTGTATGTGACGCACTATTTGGCCAAAGCTCAACTTCGTACAGCTCCTGGGCCACATGTAAGGTGAGTGACGAATCATGCTGCGAAGGCCCCTTCGTAGTTGCTCAAGCATCCGGATCTGGAGTTGCGGCCACAGCAGTAGGGTTTGCCATGCTTGCAGCAGCCAGCGCGGCTTGACAGTGCTTTGCAAATGTTGTACTTAAGCAGGCAATGCTGCAATGCACTTTTGCACAAGGATGTTGACATGCTGGCGCCGGATCGAGCCTTTCGACAGCCGGGGTCGCTGACCTCACCCTGCCGGGTCACATGGCCTCTCGCCTGCCGACTTCCTTTCGAAAATCCCACCATGATCTCGAGTGTCCATGGCAAGAGCTCTGCTTTTTTGAGGGCCGCAGTCCCTGCGAACTGGGCACAAGCATGAACATGGCAGTTCAACCAAGAAGTCCTGACGAGCAAGACAAAAAGATCTCATGTGGTGGTACCAGTGGTGGTTGTGCTGTTGCTGGCGGTGGTGACGCTGCTGCCGCTACTGCTGCACATGCAAGTGCTAAACGGATCCACAACTGTCTAGTTGACTAGCTGTGGGATTTGGGAAGTCAACAAGAGGTTCGGACCAGATTGCCTCAGCAAAAAATCCTTCTCTTTTGCTCTGAACTTCAAGTTCCTAGGCCCGTACCTGCGTTGCCTGCACTCTTACATTCATGATATGGGGACGGACCTATTTGCTGAGGGATGAGCCTGAATACTTGGTAGCCAATCTGGACGTGGTCTGCAACCAGGAAGCCTCATTACCCGTCACCGTCGTTTTCGAAGCAATCCCAGAGAACGGCGACTTCTGCGTGGCTTGCCAGGCCAGGATCCTCTTAGCCTAAAGCTTCCAAACCTTCAGACCCTCCCCTGCGGTGGATACTAAGAATCCTGCATGACCTTGGGTACCTTATACCTGGGGAAGCATGGTATTATGGTATACTAAGGTCACGCAGGAT
>CAJNIZ010044866.1:36729-47680 GCA_905231905.1 Symbiodinium pilosum
CAGGCGTTGGCTTTTGGGTTGTTTTTCGGGCAAGATTCCCGGAGTCCATTCTGGGTCAGTTTTGGTAGGTTTTCGGCGGCATTTCAGGAGGTTCATGAGGGCATTTGGGGGCGGTTTTGGGCATTTCAGGAGGCTCATGAGGGCATTTGTGTTTTGGGCGTGTCTTGAGCTCATTGTCGGCAGACGAACCAGTGTCCCACGCCCTGTCCATTGTCGAGCTTTCGTCCCAGCCCGTGGCTCTCAAGTCTTCTAGATGACCAATCCACCAGCAGGCCCGAAAATGGACACCAAGATCCCTTGACAGGTTGAGGTGACTTTCGAATGGTGCACGTGTACATGCGCACATACCACTCACGCTATAGAATTGTGTGGCCATCATAGATTCGATTGGCTCCCCAACCTTGTACCTCATAGCCATAATCTTTTCATTCAGCGAGAAGCCCGAAAACTGTATACGTACAAGCTCTGAAGTTATGAGCCCTTGCACGAATTCCTCGACATTTCCTTTTACTCGCTTGGCATGTTCATCAGTTGTCATCCACTCCCCCCAGGAATCTTGAGCTGAGGTTGGCCAACACCTAAGCCCGAATTCTGAAAACCCACACACAACACCCGAAGCCCTAAATTGTAGACTCTAGGTTTGATAGCCCGAAGCGTAGATGACATGCTGATTGCCACGAGGAGACATATGGCGCGATCGAAGGCCAGGACTTCACGATCCCCAAGAGTGAGTACAACTTTGGACTGTTTTGTCATGCTACATGGCGGGTTATGTTGACATTTCTTCAGTCAAGCTGATCATCAGTCCTTGGTGTGATGGAGGAGTGAATCTTGCAGTGAATCTTGCACCGCCTAGTGCCATAAACCAACGGAATTCATGGGAAGTAGGTACTTGGAGTCGTGCAGGATGTGTTCCATTCTCCTTGGTTGTCGGTGATTTTGGATGTTGGGAGGGCTGCAAACGTGATACTTTGTTCTTTAAGTTTCTGCACTTGGAACAGCTCCTGCTTAAAGATGAAAATCTCCATGCGGAATAAGTCGAAGCCCGAGACGGCCCAACCTTGAAAGGACAGGCGCTCGATTCTCGAATGCCTTTCTACCTGCAGAATCAGAACAAGGATCCCAAACGCAAAGCCCGATAAGTCCTTCATCTTTAAAGAATTCCCCAGGCTTCTCATCGCTTACGAAAAAGTATTACCATTATTATTGCTACTACATTACCATTACTCTTGTTTCTAGTCTACTGTTACTATTATTACCTATATCCCAAACCCTCAGGCCTATTACTTATTAGGAAGACTTCTGCACCAGGTTGGGAGCCCAAAGAGCTCTCTTTTAAACGCCTCTGTACTGGTATGATGGCCTCGGCCCCAGATGCCAGATGATGTAGGCCCTGCTTTCACAGACTGCTGTCCATGAATCCGGCTTAATAACAGTACGAACAGTAAAAAGTATCAGTTATATGAATACTAGTACTAATAAGAGCAAAGTTAGTACTTGTAAGAATAGTCTATTGAGAGAGGAGGCGTGTATGCATCAGTGCTTTACGTTACCCCGCGCATGGGTACAAAGGCTCCAGGAAGGAGGCAGAGATCTGAGAAGTGTAAGCTTCATGCCCCTTTTGTGCCGGGTTTCGCAGTGAAGCTCGGACACTGTCCCAAGTGAGCTCACTGAAGGGGTAGGGTTTGGGGTTTGGGGGATGCATCACTATAACTACCCATCATACACATTTTTGCAGTACCTAGATTGGCTACACCACTAGCAGTGGCAAAATTTGGGAGGCAGGGTTGAGGTGTGAGGATTCAGCCATGTCAGGGACGAGGGCCATGTTGGGGCCATATGAGCTATAGTCTAAACTCCTTAAAGGTGAAATCCGTTACCCTTAGCAACTCAGCCCAAGATACTGCAGCCATTGAACCTGAAAGTTGTCTTGTAGCTATCATTTTACTATGTATTCAATTTGGAGCCCGAGAGGGATGCCCAAAAAGTCTGGGTCCCTTGTGCACATCTCCAAAAGTACATTGGCATTCATAGGTTCTCTATGGTAGGGCATCCACAAAGGCACCCGCGTTGCGAAAATTCCCAAGCTAGGCTTGTTCTGAGGTGAAACAGCTGAAGCTGGTGCAGGAAGTGGGGTCTGCCAATCAGGCTCCCACGGGCCAGGGGTTCAAAAGTTCAAAGGGCGAGGCATTGAAGGAGTCGGTTTGAGGTATTTGGGGTTTAGGTGCATTGGGGCTTGCGTGGTTCTTACGCTTAGGTCTAGATGTGCGGTGCTTTTGGTTTGATGTTTTCAAAAAAATTGTCTCATGTGTGTTGTCAAGTTCGTTTTTGGGATGTTCGCTTGCTTGGCAAGATGTATTTTGAGATGTGGGCAGGTGTTCTTGTGTCTAGGGATCACTCTTGGGTCTGACACGGATCCCGGTACAATCCCTGATAACGGCCCCTATATGCTATTCCTACTGGCAAGATAAAGAGCGCTTCGACTGCAGACCTGCATCCACTTTGCGGCGGCTGCTGTGGCCTTGCGCGCAAAGGGGATGCCTCACCTGGAGGAGTTGGAGGCACACAGCGCGATCATTTTGGTATTCGGAATCCTAAGAACAAGGGTTAGTTAGCGCGGTTGAGACTGAGTCCAACGGGTTTCTAGTCCATCCTTGCAATGAGTTCCATGCCCGTGCGAGATCCCGAATCCTCAACACCCAGGTCGTGAACTGCTTAATTTTTTGGCATGCAAGAGTTCCGCTGAAAAGATCCAGCTAGCAGATCCGCTCAGGACTTTCTATAATGTATTTAAGGGCGGGAGGGGCGGGGGTTCCGAATGTCGGGATCCTCCAAAGGATCGTCGAACTGAAGAACCTCCACAATTTGGTAGTGGCTGCAAGCGATTCATTTGTCAATTCTTTCGCATGTTTGGAAAAAAGCGTCTACGTATACAAGGCCCAAAACACGCAAGGATCGCAGGACCTACTGACCTACTGTCGGCGCTTGGATAACTAGAAAAGACTTTGGGGTAGACTACATTTGTTTGAAATTAAATGGCTACACTCTTCCTAGTTCTTGTGATTTCTACGTTTTTTTTGCTTCAGAACCCCTATGTGTGGATCTGCGAAGGAACTCTGGTGTCGTCCTGCTGAAGCAGATGGACCTTTGGAAGGCCTGCGGAAGGCCTGGAGCTTTGGATCCTAGGCTCTCCTAAATCGCTCCATGGACACAGTTTGCATTTTTTGAAGGTAGGGCTTAAGCTTTCCTGGACCCTGCTGCAGACAACTTCCGCCTTCCTGGGACGCGTGGGCAGCCCCTCAGCTCCAGTCAGAACTTGCGGGCTTGCACAGCACGTCAGAGGGAATTTATCAGGCTCAGAGTGCTTGGCGGGGTTTCTTGCAGGCTACGTGACTCGCTTCCAGCTGGGTTTGCGTTCGCATAACTATACTATCGAGATGTCATTTGTTTGCAGGGAGGTTGATGTTGCGTGCACGGCTTGGATGTTTCCTTCAACGGTTGAATTTTGAGCTTAGCTTCGGGAGTCAAAGGGTTTTTGTGATATTGCAGCAGACGGAGGATGGACGTTCTCATGAGAAATGAAAGACGCCTCATTGCTATCCTTCATTGGCCTCGCGATCACGTGTAGTTATCATGCAGTCAAGAAGAGAGAATTGAAATGCAACTTGCACAGGGGCCCAGGAGCCTCGGTGCAAAGGGAATGGGAGAATGAACTTTAGGGGCCATTGAGGTACATGTCACAGGAAGGACTCCAGGGATCCATTCCTGTTTTCCCAGAGCTTCTAATGTCAAGGTCCATGTTCCGAATACCTGCCCCTTTGCGAATCTAGCTGATGCCCCAAACAAATGGTTTTTCCAGTTTCCACCTTCCCTTATAAAGCGAAATTCAGAAGAGGTTGGTGGCACAGCCGCCCGACGCCGCCCCCACGGCGCAACGGCACCCTGTCTCTCATCGAGGCGACCGTGGGTCTACTACCTGGCGCTTAGTAGGGAATGAGGGAATGGATGGATCCCTGTCACTCTCATACGTTCCCTCAATCACTACTAAGCACCAGGTAGTGTACTGTGTCATGCTGGTGGTTCTTTGGTCTTGGAGTCCTGCTTCGTCCTTGGCATGCTGGCTTACTTGAGAAGTCTAGGTCTCATCTGCAGAAAACATAAACAGGATCAGCCTTGCAAAATCTCCTATACAATTCCTGCATACTTTGCAAAACACACCAAGCGAAGTTTACTTCCCAAGAAGGCATTTTCAAGTCTGCGAGATTTCCGAGCCGAGCGCTGGACCCACAAACCGTTCATGGATCCTTCTGATTCTAACACATCCTGGTCCGGCCTCAGAAAGCCGGGCTAAAAAATTAGAAGCTGATGACAGTTCTCCCCAATGGGACACACAGTTAGATGCTGTCTAGTGAGGTTTCTAGTGCTGCACTGCTCCGTAACTTGGCCCCATCCCAACAACCGGCTATGTGCAGGCAGAAACAGAATTACCTTCCCTCTCACAGACTCTGCACACACCGCGTAGCAAAGATTGATAGAGATAGATTGACCTGCGGATTCCTTTGCTATTCCGTGTCTCCATGCTTGTCGAAAGAAACTTGTAGCTTGAAAATTCGGGACAGCGATGTATTCTATCAGATTCCAATGGGCAAGCTCGAGTCGATATTGTGCATCCCCAACATTCTGGTCCTCACTGTGGAAATTCACACAGAAAACAGCCATTGTTTTGCGAAACTCCCCAATGATCCTCCGTGGCCAGGTCTTCCCTGGCAAAGCATTTCCTGGAGCGGGCCTTGCTGCGCCCCAGCGATGTTGGATGCTCTAAGGTTTACGGGTTTAGGGATGTGGGTTTAAGATTTTAGGGTTAGGGCTTAGGTGCTGATTGTTTTGCGGTTTAGGATTTAAGATTCTAGGGTTCGTGTTGAGGGGCTTTAGGGTCTAGGAGTTCAGGGGTTTAGGAAGGTTCATTGGGGGGTATGGCTCCCACAAAAATCAATAGGGAAAGAGGGATCCTTCGGTTTCTATTGAATTCATAAGGACTTGCTCAGTTTATCTAGCTTTCAAGAGAATAGGAAGGGCAAGGTCCTCAGCCTTTATGTTAAACGGCCTGGCCTTGAAAACCTACAGCGAGCAATCACGGTCGAATCAAAATCATGGAAAATCCTTTGTAATGGCCTCACCATTAACCCAGCCAGAAGACCTTTACATGATTGTGCCCCCCAAATCAGATTCGTATATTATTGAGGATCAGGGGCTTTGCTGAACCACCATCCTTTTTGGAATCTGATTTCCCAGCCTGTTCGAGGAAGCGGGTTAATAAGAAGTGGATTGTTTTGGTGGCGTCAGATTCCAGATTTGGGAGGTAATTGAGCCTGGCCTTTTTCTTAAAGCCCAGCCTTTTTACGTCCAAAAGCTTTTTGGTCTCACAATGAACCCGGCCAAAAACATCTTTACATTGTTGAGACCCCCATTATTTAGGATCTTGGGCTCCGCTGGATTACCCCCTTTGGAATTTGATTGCCTAGCCTGTTTGAATTAGCGGTTGAATAGTAAATAGTTTTTGGCGGCATCAGATTCCAGGTTCGAGAGGTAGCAGAGCCTGTTCTTGTGCATGTGAAGGCCTGGCTTTCAAACCAAAGAGCATTTTGAATATACATGGAACTTGTGAACCAATTTTTTGACGTAAGCCATAATGCCTGGCTTCTAAATCTGAGAGGATTTTCTGGGTGGCTATCTCCAGGTGCAGACCCTGGACTTTGCGTCGAAGCGGCGTGAGCAGCTGAAAGGCCGGGGAGTGGTTCAGAGATTCTATCCCTGATATGTATAGGATTGAGAGCTTAAAGTCTAGAGGTTCTGCCCACCTGAGAAGGACAAGAAACTTTTGAGATTGTGCAGGAGCTGCGTGGTCAGCAGTTGACGGCCTGAGCTGCTTGGCAAGAAGTAGCTCTGAGGAGGATAAGGGATCATGGGCGGGGCTCTAATTGATTGTACGGAGCCATTTTGAGAAAGGCCTGCAATGTAGAGAGGGTTTCGGTTGTTCGGGCTGCAATCTCAATATCTAACATCATCAGTCGTGTGCCACCGGGAAGTTCAAGCGCTGAAAGCCCATTTCCAAGGGTGTTTTGACGATCTTAGGTACGTGCGGAGCCGCGGGACCAAACAGTTAACAGTATGTTGCTCATGCCGTGTTCAATGTTAGTCCACACGCCTATACTGACCCCTGCCGCATGCCCAGAAAACCAGATCCCAAAGCATCCTGCTGTGTCATTCCTCAGCTGAGATTCTAAGCTCTAGCCATGCCCCATCCCCAAGGGAGGAGGCAGGCGCGGTGGATGGAGGAAACCTTCCATCTTACAGACCCCAAGACCATTGAAATTGTCTGTATTCTGAGATTCTGCGATTTTCTTCCAAACATAGTAGCGCCGAGACCCTATTCTTCCCAGGAAATGCTTTGGACTTCCTCTGTCCGCAGCTCAAGCATTCCCCCTTTGCAGGGCTTAGGTGGGTGGGTGGGTTGGTTTTGGAGTTTGGGGTCTGCAGTTGAGGGGCTTGAGACTTTCAGGGTTTGTTTGACAGGCGAGCGGGGGGGTTGCGGTGTGGAAGCTTTAGGTTTGGGCTTGCGTGGCATCACGTTTTGGTTTTATGGTTTGGGGGTTTCCGGCTTACCGGTCAGAAGCTTGGTTTGGCATCTCACTGCCTTGTATGGAAGGTGTGGATCGACAAGATTGGACACCCAAAGCCCAGCCTTTCCAGTGTTCAGTGAAATTTGCGCTGCGCCATGGAGGAAAGCAGCATACCATGAACTTGAAATATGACTTTAGATTCTGGCTTTAGCCTAGATGGTCAGCAGCAGATTCGCAAGATGCGATAGCTCAGAGTTCAGTCCCCTTCTCATCTTTTGCTATCAGGGAACTACATGAGCCATAGTCTAAACTCCTTAAGGGGTCATACACGGGATTATATAGGGGACGTTTATAGGGGTTATTAAGGGGGATACCAGGAGTTTAGACTGTGGCTCACATGACTTACCGCAAGGAAGGCATGCCCTTGTTTCGGGATGGGGCCGAGCCGGTCGTTCGTCTGGTTCTGGTGGTCAACTTCCCAAAGTGCACAAGCAGTGTTCGGGCTCGTATGTGATGTGTATGTTGGTTCTTTTCGCTGATGGGCATTGCCTGTTTTGCAGAGCCTCATGGGGTTCAAGGAGCTCTCTGAGACAATGACTTGGCTTTTTATTTCAGGTCCTTGTGGCTATTTCTCAACTAGGTACCTAAGTTTAGTGCACTCCTGCCAAGTGTGATCACAAACTCAGCAAGATGTAAAGATAGGGGGTGAAGGCCCTTGAACCCCGATTTCGTTCCATTTCGCATGTGATTCTCAAATTGTGGGGGCATGATTGCTCCCCCTCTACAATCCCCAATAGCAGCTACACCCAACCATATCACGAAACAAGGGACTGAGCACATACCACTGAGAAGTGGGCCAGAGGCAGCTGCCTACGCAGAAGCGACCTCCCAAAGCAAGGCCTTCAGATTTCAGGCATCTTCCCTGAGAAATCAAGGGTGATCTAACCTTATGAGAATTTCAGAAACAAGCAAAAAAAGTGCTGTGCGGAAGCCTTCGATCAGGTGACGACGCATGCGGGCTGAGAGCAAATCAGCCCTCCAAGCTGCGGATCATCAGTTGAGTCAGACCCAGGAGTAATGCGACGTTTTGCTTCGCATTACCTGTGCTGAAAGACATCCAGCAATTCCCACCTGAAATGGAAAGCTAGCTCATGAGCTTTCGTCCACGGCACTACACTCTCAAACTCCACACTGCTAGCCGTTAGCTGGAGCGTCTGCTGAAACTGCAGACTGACGGCCTGTGGCAAACGAAGCAAAGGCTGCTCTCGATTCCTGGATTGTGATCCGTTTTTGCTTACAAAATCCTGTGTGTCCACATGACCTCATCACTGGAACCGTGAAGCTGTTGACGGTCAAAAGCTTAAGGTATGAAGGGTCATGTATAGCTTTGAGTGCCAATATTTTCCCGTGATTTTCTGTCGGCTTTGCAAAAACCGAACACCTCAGAACGTCCGGCCTACGAAATCCGCTGGTGCATAACAATCCATAAGCCCGCAAAGGCCCACCCTCAACCCCACATATCCCAGAGAGTGTGCGGGTCCCGCTATTGCTTGAGCTGCTCTACTTTCGGGCTCGCCATTTGCTGTTTTGATGGACCAAGAATTTCTTCTCCGGAGTAGTTCCGCTTGGGATCGCACAACGTCTTTCGTTCTATGGTTCATCATCGAAACGCTTCAGGATTTTGGCAATCTTGGCTACTGCTATCTCCGATCTCTCAGTAGTCGTACCGAGCTCAAGGTGTTCAACTGTTTTTAACGCCAACCAAACTCAGGGGACGCATTGGGGATGTGCCATGCAGTGGTTCTACTTCCTGCCCCACATCATGTCCATACTAGTTGCATGCGCCCTAAGGAAGGATCATCATTTTGCCGCTATACATCGGTGTCCTTCTGCGTGCGTTAGAGCGGTTGTTTGAGTAACAGCGCTCCCAGGTGCAAGCATGGCAATCAACTCAACATGTTCACCTTTGTTCAGCTACTTGGGCCTTTGCACTAAATTGGATGCTTTGTTTGGTGTATGCCAGGAAGGTGACATGGAGTTCGACAGTCATCCTGTGAATCCCACAACCGCCGAAGCCGTTATGCGGGTGCAAGCCAGAGCATGACTGGCAAAAACTGGACTCCGCGGCTTGAAACTAAACACCAACCACAGAGCGGCAAAGCCTCGCGTAATTTCTGTCAAGCCTTGTTTGCCGTGGGTTTCCCTGCGGCCTGATGTCAACCGAGCAGCGCAAGACTGGAGATGGGGGGAAAGAGGCCTGAGGCTTGAAAGGGTCTGCCAAGCACGTTCCAGACGCATAACTGACTGAACTCATGAGATATCTAAATAATAGTAATAGTAGTGACTTGGTCGGGGGTAGCCTTTGACCAGGTCTGTCATACAGAGGTGGTATCAGGTTTTACTCTTGAAGTTGAAAGGGCGATGCACAAGGAGCCAGAGGTCTTATCTGCCAGATGCTCATTAGGAAAGCTGGGAGTGTACATATTAGGTATCCAATCGAGTACACTACAAATATTTTGTGAGTCTTAGTTAAATCACATAGAGGACGCCGCAGTCAGGACTTTGTTCCTCCCAAGACCCACCAGACCTCTGGAAGGCATCAGCTTTGCCAGAATGAACGGACCACCTCTTGAAAGACTCATTCTAATCCATACAGGATTTTCATGTTTTCCTCAACTATGTTGCAGACTGTCAGGCCTGTTTAGGACAGTTTGGCGTGTGACTAGAAGCAAAAATTCAGCGTTGGGGCGTAAGGCTTGTGTATTAGGCCTGTAGACATAGGCAGTTGGTGTCGTTAGGAATGCCCTACATGGTCATCCTTGCCAGCCCTTGTGACATTTCTTGAACTTCGATCCTCCAGACTCCAGACGGACATCTTACGCTCTAAATCTTCAAGTGCGCAAATCCTCCACAAGACTGACTAAGTGACTCAAGCTTCAAAGCCCAAACCTTTCGGTTCAAGAGCATAAACCCGGCCTTCCGGAACCATAACCCTAGGCCGGAGCCTCCTCTTTCGTGCGCAAGCCCTTTGACCCTAAGACCCACACCCCCCAACTCCAACCTAAAGCCCTAAACCTTGTATCCCCTAAACTCGGCTTCCAATTCAATTTCCATGTTCTCGTCCTGTTGATTTTGCACTACTGGGGTAATATCCCCAAACCCTAAACCTGCTTAAAAACCCTGAAGCCCGTGATTTCTCTATTCTGAAGGCTCCGCAGCGCAGCAGGGCCTCCTCTCCAGCACCGAAGAAAGCAGCAGGAGCAGCTGTTATTATGAGAGAGCAAAACCGGTCCGCACAATGTGAATCCTTCTATGTCACAACGAAAACCAATGATGCGAAGACGTGGGACTTTGGTTACGTCAGGCGGACCAACAGCTAAGACAGCAGCAAAGCCGTCCGAGGCGCACTTTGGGGCGGGGGGGTGTGATGGACAGATCTTCACATGAAAGCTTAGTTCTGGGCAAATCATGGCAACCTCAGGAGCTGAAAATGTGTGCTCAGCGGCAATGCTCAGGGCATAAAAGTAGGAAAGGTAGGGGAGGTGGTGCGTATGCTTCGCAGCTTTATGGGCTTTCATTCAGGAACCGGGTGATTCACGTAGATGCAAGGTGAGTGTGCAGACTGCAGCCATGTGCGAATTTGAGAAGCTGTCCAGTCGATGCCGGCAATGATGGCACTAATATTCCTGGACTCATAGAAGTCGTCCTGCATAATGCCAGATGGCTACGGCAATTACGGTAAGGCAGGGTGTTTCGTGCTCATTTGGTCCCATTGTGACGCTTGGCATAGCATGCTCCAGGAACTTGATAGCCGACATCATTATGCTCAGTTTGTGTTTGCCATTTGCATTGCCGCTATGGTTGCCAGGCTTAAAGAAAATACTGGGCCGAGTGGCTCCTTCCTCTTTTCTCTGAAGACTGATGCCCGCTGCTTGTAGCACTGTCACAATTACCCCTTCTCCCTGGCCTCCTGCGAATCCAAATACAACCGGCGTAACCGGCAGGCAGCGAAATCTTTATCGGCTGAAGGCTTCCCAAAGTCGTTTGCCTTCGAAAGCTATCTGGTTGCAAGAAGGCATGACATGCTGCTGCAGGCAGCGAGGGATTGCAGCAGAAGATGCACCACGAGTAGTGCGGTTGAATGATTCTTACTATTAGCGGTGGTATGCTGGTGGTGGCAGAAGTAGCAGCAGCAGCAGCAGCAGCAGCAGTGGTAGTGGTAGTGGAAGTGGTAGTAGTAGTCGTCGTCTTCGCCATCGTAGTAGTCGTAGTAGTAGTAGCAGTAGTAGTAGTAGTTGTTGTTGTTCTACTATTACTACTACGACTACTAC
>CAJNIZ010044868.1:0-10754 GCA_905231905.1 Symbiodinium pilosum
GGGTTTAGGGTTTAGCGTTTAGACCTCCCCAGACCTAACCCTAAATGGTAGTATACATAGGGAGTGATATCAAAATGGCCTTAAATTGAAAATTGAAATTATTGAACATTACACTGTTTTGGGGGTTTAGAGCAGGGTTCACGATTTTGAGGTTTTAGGCTTTAGGGGTCGGGGTTTTGGGGTTTGGGGTTTATAGGGCTTCAAGGGTTTAGGACCTATAGGGTTTCTAGGGTGAGGGCTTATGGAGTTTCAAGGTTTCGAGGGTTTAGAGTTAAATACAGTTTCTAGCGTTTTCAGTTTGTTCAGGTTTCATAGGGTTTCAAAGGCTGAGGGTTTGGGGTTTCAAACGTTTAGGGCTTTTAGGGGTTCAAGGGTTTAGGCGAAGCCCTAAGCCGCCAAGCGCCTTAACCGAGGTGTTTGGGTTTAGGGCAGCAACGAAACGGAAACTAGGGTTGAGGTTAAGCCACCCAAATCCCCCTAATGATAACACCCACTGTAGTAATGGTTTCCATATGTAGAATCAGAGACGGGGTCATATTAGGGAGAAGTGATGATTGATGAAGGCCACGGAGGGGAAACTTCCATCTGAGAGGAGTGCTAAGAAGGCGAACTTAGGTGGACTGTAAAGGATAATGGTGGTAATATCAGGGTCCTCTTGTACTCCTATTTTACCGCTATTACAGGGTGGGGGTCCTCCTACAGGTAAGTAGTTCCTTCACATTCTTATTAAACACCACCCCAAACACTGGACCCCAAAACCTACAGCCCTGAAATCTAAACTCGAAGCCCGGCACCCTAAACCAAAACTTTAAACTCTTAACTCTAACTAAACAATGAAGCCAAAAACAACTAAACCGGGGACCCGAAACCCTAAAACCTACAGCGCGTATGAAGGCATCCATCATTGGGGGGTCTTCGGCCTTCGGTCCCTATATAACCCCTATACATATATGTGTATATATATATATAGGGTTTATATATATATATGCCCTATAACCCCCTATAAAGGTAGGGATTAGGGTTCATAAGGCTTAGCGTTTAGGGAGTAGAGTAGAGATTTGGTTGTACGGTTTAGCGAGTAGGATTATAGACTTTAGGTTCAGGGTAGAGGTTCAGGGTTTAGGACACAAGGTTTCGGGTTTAGGGGCCTCGGATTTAGGCCTGGGTCCAGCCTTAACCTTACAAGCCAGTTTAGGTCTTAACCCAAACCCCTGATAAACAACCCCCCTCCCCTTCATAGGGATTATACTAGGGATCCTAACATTAAGGCCCTTAAAAGGAGGGTGCTTGTTAATCATGGGTCTGCTTTAGGCTTCAGGGTTGAGGGTGTAGGGCTCCGGAAGGCCGGTCATCCCCTGAACCCAAACCCTGTACTCTCAGCCCCTAAACCCTTAACCTTACAAACCCTATGACCTTACTGAACCCTACATCTCCTATGGTAGTTACCCTAAACAAGGGGGCCCCGGGATAGACCCCAAACAACTTCAATCCGTATTACAAGGACCACCCACAACAAAAAGGTACCCCGCCTCTTAGGGAATTCCCCATACAAATTAAACTTCAATCCGTGTTAAACGGACCCGCCTCCCCCACAAAAAATGGTACGCCTACTTTTGGGAAATGCCCCATATAACTTAGGGCCTCAATCCTAAACCCTGTCCTCAAAAACTCTAAACCCCATGCTTCTCAGGTGAGCGCGGCGCAGGCCGCAGCCCCAGCAATGCCCCAAAGACCCTGCACTTTGCTTGGAGAGACTACATAGGGTTATATAGGGACAATGGAAAAGAAAAGGGAGGCTAATATTTTGGGTGTTATGGCTCATATTTCCTTACTAAGGGCCCCCTGACCCTCCAGTGCTTTCCTGTGTATCAGAAACCTACCGGCAGAGTGGATAGCCATTAGCGTTTTGGGGTTTAGGGTTTAGGGGTTTGGAGGGTGCATGGTCCTATTATACTTTCAAGATTAACTTTTTTGGGGGGCAAATAACTCAGCAGCTAAGAAAAAACGCCCACCTGCTCGAAAATCCAGTGCCTTCCACGGCTATATGAGCTACAGTCTAAACTCCTTAAAGGGGGTTATGTACGGTTTAGAGTTTAGGGTCTAAACTCCTTAATGGGGGTTGTCTCAATCATATAGCGAATTATATAGTGGAGTAGTATAGGGGTTATTAAAGGTGGATACTAGGAGTTTAGATTATAACTCAGATGCACAGTCAGAACCGAGAAATATCGAGTACTTGGGAGGGGAAGGGGCTTGCTGTATAATCGAAACCCTGAACCCTAAACCCTAAACCCTGAACCCTAAACCGTAACCCTAATAGTAGGGGAGGGGGTTGGTCAGAGCACCTTCATTACACTCCTTGGGACTTAGCTTGGACCTTAGACCCTTAACCCTCTGGGACTCCCTTACATTCCTATTATAGGTACCTAAGGGTTAACCCTTAGTAGGGGTCCTAAGTGTAGAAAGTCATGGCTCAAGGCTTCAGGCTTAGGGTTTAGCAACTTACGGATTTTTGGGCAGCGGCTTTTTGAAGGGTTTTTTGGGTTCAGGGTTTAGGGTGTGGGATTTAGGGTTTAGGGTTTGGGGTGTAGGGTTTAGGGTTTAGGGAATAAATGTGTCTGAATTGGGAAAGTTCTAAGGTTAGAAGTATGGGCCCTTTAAGCCTTTTAGGGGGAGGCGAGGGATCCTCAAGGGTAATTACACATATGGTTATATAGTAGGTATAAAAGTCTGAAATGAAAAAGCTTCGAGACTTCATTCTGCAGGACCAAGGTCGGCAAGCACTCAAGCTTTAAGGGTTTAGGGTTTGGGGTTTAGGGTTTACCTGAACCCTACCCAACTTATGCATTACTCTACATATTTCGCAACATGCCTAGCTCGTGTAGCATGGCTATACCGCAACCGGATAGTTCCATCTCCAACATTTCTTCTCCTGAGGCACGCAGACCATTTCCTGAAACCCCAAGCTCCACCCCTGAATGCCACAGGATTTGCATTATCTAGCGGCGCAAATGTCACAGCATGATGCTATACTTAGATGACGGAAAGAAGTGCGTATGATTTTGTTAGAATATGTTGTGATTGTTATTGTAGCTCTACCAGGAATGCAAGTGGAGACCGCACAATATTCTTTAGTAAAATCTGCACGTTTCAGCCCGGATATACTGACAATTTCATTGTTGCAACAGACCCAACTCCTTTTAAGTCTGCTGACAGTCGCCTTAAACAGCGAGAAGTACTTGCCCGCGATTTTTCCATGCCTGTCTCGGCCTGATTCACTAGAAGGAATTCCATAGAGACCCATGATCCACAACTTCAAACTCTAAGCTCCAACCCGAAAAAACATGAAAAAGACAGCAGAAGTCTGAGACCCTGAGCGCCCTCCTGCCTGGGTCTTTCTCATGCTGAGAGCCGGTAGCGTTTGGCTCCAAAGTTGTGCCCATCAGCACCATCCAAGCAAAGCATGCCGCTCCTGCCTTCGCTGGTTAGCTTCATTCAGCTGCTTGGCATATAGACCCATTAGGTTTATAGTGGAGTTATATTGGGATAATGGAAAAGAAAATGGAAACTAGTATAATGGGCTTTATAGGGATTATAGGGTATATATTGGGGACCCATGGTTAGTAAACCCCCTCCTTTTAAGGGCCTTAATATTAGGATCCCGGCTATAATCCCGATTAAGGGGAGGGGGGGTTTATTAATCATGGGTAGGGGTTACTGTACTTGGAGGGCTAGTTAGGGTCATGCAGGCGTATCTGGGGAACTTAGCAAGCAACGGAAGATGGAAGCAATTCTACAGTGAATGTAAAGAAAATGGGCGTTCTGGGTTTAGGGTTGTATATGCCCAAATTGTCCAATACTGGAAAATCAATACACAATGATATGGAAGCTGGGGTCATATTAGGGTCTAGGGTGGGACGGTCCGGTTTACTTTGCAAATGGGGTTTAGGGTTTGGGGATGCTGGGGCTACTCCATGGTTTATAGGGGTTCCAATTTCTGATCTATTACGCTTCTAAGTCTGCCTGACCCTCCAAGCAGCGGCCTTGTCACGGCACGCGTGGTTTTACTATAGAATCCCGTCATGCAAAAGCGGCCCTGCCAGGTCGGGAAACGATTTTAATTTGGCCAACGCTCTGGGGAGGTTCAGATTTGTTGCTGCTTCTGCCAGGCGCAAGGACAAGGAGGATCAGTATGTAACTACCAGGCTGGGTGTCCCTAAACCCTAAACCGCGTGGACAATCTTACTCATAGTCGAAGCGCTGGCTTCCTGCAGGAAAGGAAGTACAACTCCCGCCCAGGTCGCCTAGGGTTTAGGGTTTGGGGTCTAAGGGCTTAGGGTTCAGGGTTTAGGAAATTACGTTGCAAAGCTTTGCGCAACGGCACAACTGCAATGTGGATCTTAGATGAGTTGGCGGAGAGAAGAAAAGGGCAGCCTTACTCAAAAGGATTGAACCAGTCGCCCAGTCGCCATATTAGCAATACCCCGTGCCTTCAACACACGCACCCCCCCAAAAAAAACAACAAGAAAAGGAACTAGTACATTGGCTAGTACTGTGGACCACAGGGTCGATGTATCTATATAGTATATACTTAGTGCCCAAAGTACTTGAGGGCCCAAGCATATACTATATAACTTCCCTAGACTCTAAAACCTAAACATTAAACCCTATACTATGTAGGTACATGGACCCTTTGGGTGGGCATTTGGAAGTCCAGGTAGCTTAAACCCTAAACCGTAAAGCGTTGAGGAGATCGACTTACAACACCGGCCGCGAGAGCGAAAAGACCAGAGCACTGTCCAGCAGATCGATCCTCAATGCTGAGGCCGCCTGCAGGTTTCGTACTTAGTTAAGCCCGAATTTCTATACCTAAAAAGCTCCAGGCCGGAGCCTTGAAATCCAGGTCGCGGTTTAGGGTTTAGGGACCGAACCCAATTCTCACACTCCAAAGAGGCTTTGTTTTCGTTGTTTTTGGAATTAAGCGATTTGGAGCCCATGAACAACAACGAGACGACCTGCTCACATGCCATGTTTTGAGGTTGTGTCGTACTGAGAAGAGGAAGTATTACAGCCACGATCAGTCCAGAAAGCCGCGGGTCCCGAGTGCATGTTGTTGTCAAGGATTCCCAAGTAGGGTTTAGGGTCTAGGCTTTTTCAATCCTAGATCCCAGGTGGACTGTTCCTATAGAAAGGATCCTGTTGTTTTGAGGGTACATATTTGGGAAAAAAGCTCAACCACTAGCCCGGATAGACATGCAAGCTTTGACAGGAAGATGCCGGGAAAAATGTGAAGGTCGTGGAGCCTCCAAGACGTCCCCTGGCCAAATGGCGACTGAGTGAGGGTGTTGGGTTCGGGCGCAGCACTTAACCCTGAATCTTAAACCTTCATATAATACGTATCTACGAAAGTCCAAGTCTGTTGGGGGGGCGGGGGCGAAGCAACCCCGCCCCCGAAGGCCCACACTACATACCCAAGCTTCACGCTCAATCGCTATCCAGGACCTGCCAAGCCATTCAGGGCTTAGCATTCAGGGTGAACTTGCAAACGAAATCTCCTTGAAAGATGGTGGCGGAGGGAAGTTTGTCAAACAATCCGTATACGGTAGTTTCTCTAAATAGGGGGACCCCAATATTATGGGGACCCCCAAAGAGGGTAAGATCCATGCGTAAGCTCTTGTACATCACCAGGGTTCCCAGCGCCACCCCAAACCCAAAACCCCAAATCACCCCTTATACCCTTAACTACATTACCCTCAACCGGAGCTTTCTTATAGGAAAAAGTTGCTCGGGATGCTCCAGGCCGTCCGATTCCGCTGCCTCCTCCAGCCAGCCAGCCCATTCAGTTCTTCCCAGAGGCCGGGAGGATCTTTGGAGGTTTACGGTTTAGGGGTGTAGGTGTGGAGTTTGAGGGTTACATGGGTATGATTAAGGTTGGAGCTTAGAGTGTGGGCTAGGCTAAATTCCCAATATTGGATTCACAGTCTAAGCGTGGTCACCTGACCAGGGATATTAGTTCCAAAAATGTCCTAAGAGATTCTTCCTGTAAGCACTTGGTCTGCATAGAGGGTACTTGTTGGGTCTGGAAAGACAAACCTTGTGTTGAGTTGAAAGCCCACTTTGAAGTGCCTTTGCTTCGCACAGCTGGGCATCCCACTTCACTAGATACCTTAAACCCTACACCCTAAAGCCATTTGAGCCATAGTCTAAACTCCTAGTATCCCCCCTCAATAACCCCAATAGTAGTCCCCTATAATCTCCTATATAACCACCCTTTAAGGAGTTTCGACCCTAAACCCTATATATCCCTATATCCCTATAACCTTATATAATCCCCGGATAATTCTATATGATCCCCTATATATCCCCTATATATCCCCTTGTTTAACCCCTTTTAAGGAGTTTAGAATATAGCCCATGTAAGATAACTATACATTATCCCATACCATGCTTGCATGCTGGCATTCTTCGCGGAAGTCAGCCTGGCTTGACCAAGTACTCTGTCAGCATAACTGTAGAAGAGTTTGGGGTTTAGGCCTAAATCGTAGGGAGTAAAGGAGTATGTTTTATGGAGCTTATAGAGGGGTTATGTTTTCCTTTTTCTTCCTGTTAAACACCGGGAAGCAATAGCTACCAACATTACTTCAAATAGGCGTGAACAAGATATTGGTAGTTATTCAGGCCCCTGTCCTAGACTAGCCCTAGCAGTTATTGGATACTGAACTCTAAACCCTCAACCCTCACCCCCCTTAGGAAAAGTTCCGAGGTAGGAAGTCCTGCGAATACTCGGACGATGGCAGTCGCTCTGCACTGCTGCCTGGATTCCTTTAGAAGACATGTGAGCCATAGTCTAAACTCCTTAATGGGGGGTTATATAATCTAGGGGAGTAGTATAGGGGTTATGAAGGGGAATACTAGGAGTTTAGACTATAGGACATGTAGGCCTGGGGTTTATAGGGTTTAGGGTTTTACTTCCATTCGCCAAATCATGACTAACTAACCAGACCATGCCTTAAATGGTTGTTTATATGGACTCTTGCCCACAAACGGCCTTCTTTCAGGTTCTGGAATTGCTACAACTTAGACAGCCAAACCCCTTTAAACCTAGACCCGTAAGCCCTAAGCCCTAAACTCTGAACCCTAAACTCCAATGCTAAGAGTTCTTGGGATTCCCAGCACAGGTTCCGCGGACGACCGTAGCAAACGCATCCGCGAACGCGATGGTGGGCTCAGGGTTTAGGGATTAGATTTTGGGGTTTAGGGATCAGGGTTTAGGGACTATTGTTTAGGGCTTCATAGGGCTTATACAGGACTTTGTTTTTAGGGATGTTACCCCCAAAAAACTGGAAACAACTACTGTATGATGTAGGGTTCAGGGTTTAGGATGTAGGGTCCAGGGCCTAGGGGGTTTGGCAGGTGAGTTCATGGTTCAGGGTTGCGGTTTCGGACTTAGGCTGTAGGATTCAGGGTTAGAATGCAGGGTAGTGGGTTTTCTGCTTGAAGGGTTTCATTGTTAAGGGCTCAGGGAGCAGAAAAGAAGCAGTTCTTTCTCATCGTCAGGCGTCGAAGATTTCCAGAGACCATTAGAGGACCACAGCGTGTCATTCAAAGGACCACGGTCTTCACCAAATAGTCGGACAGTTGTTTCCACTGTGTGCTTAAGAACCCTCAAAAAACAGAAAATCCTAATCCCTATATTACCCTTATAAGGAAGAATCAATAATCCCTATATTACCCTTATAAGGAAGAATGAATAATCCCTATACTACCCTTATAAGGAAGAATATTTTCAGTTTTCGGTTGTTCTTAAGCAAATAGCAGGTTTGAATTATCGACCCATTGTCCTATCAGATGCTGTTGGCGGCGATCGTCTTAGGGTTTAAAATTTAGGGTCTAGGGTTGATGGGTTCATGATGCTTGAATTGTTGGATATGGCTTCAGTCTTCTTGTAGTTAAGACTAACAAGGACTGTGCAAGTGTGACTTCAATTGCTACCCCGGTAAGGAGCCGGATGGCCGTACTTACAACCCTGGCCCTGAACCCTAAACCCTTCGACCTACAAGCTAACCCCCCCAAGGTGCTCAACTAGCATAGCTCTGCTTGGCGGATCTGTTTTTACCCACCTGCGGTTTTCAAGGCATGAAAGGATGGATCCTTACAGTTGTCCCTAAATGCACCCGTAAAAATTTAGTAATGTCCATTTTTTCCATTCCCCTACCTATCCCTATATGACCCTTTTTCCGATTCATTTTTCATGTTATTTCCATTTGAATCTCCAGTATAGTAAATTTCCATTGTCTTTTCCCTAAACCCTAAACCCTATACTACCCTTCTTTGATTCTCTGCTAGCCAGAGGTATGTTTAGGGGGCGGGGCTCCCGGGCCTCAAGCTTCAAACGGAAAAGCCAACAAAAAGAGAATATATAGGGCTTTATAGGGACTCTTTAGGGATTATATCGGAATAGTTGTCCTAATAGTTGAGAATCACATGGAGAATGAGATTGGAAATGAAATGGAAACTGAGTGTTTTATAGGTGTTAGATAGCCCACCTCTGCTTATATAGTAGGAAGTGAAGGAATACAAAAGAACATGGGAAGCGATATACCTTTGGGGTTTGTATAAGGACTACTAGAATTGGTTTGCTGTTAAGGAACGTAGATTAATTGGTCAAATTACGTTCCTTAACAGCAACCCAGACAAGGGTCCATCTCTTCATTCCTCCGGAGGCAGAGGTAACTTTGGGGGTCTGGTACCCAGGAGCCAGGCTGAAAAGTGTACGGACAGCAAGTTGCTCAGGGACCCACATACCCAACAGTTTAAGGGGAAGACTTCAAGTCTTTCAAGGTTAGACCCTATGCCCTAATCCCTCTACAAATTCACATGGCGGCCCAAGACGGGCTGCAGTCCTCTTGAGAGGGGTTCTATGGAGTGCACATAGGGTTTAGAGTTTAGGATTTCGGGTTTAGGGGTTCAGAGTTTTTAGGGTATTATTAGGGTTTAGGGTTAAAGTTGAACTAAGCCTTAGACTGATAAATCTGAAATTCTTCCAGACCTCTAGGTTAGGCGCAAGACCAGACTCGTTGATTCTTAGCCAACAGCTTGCTTCAGACCTTATACATCTCAAAGTTGAAGGCTCTCAGTGCTAAATCTTCCTAAACCCTAATCCGAAACCCTAAACCCTAAACCCTTTTACCCCAATAATCCTTAAAATTGCACTTTCGAGCTCTCAGTCCCTTAGGGACCTAAGTAATTACCAATATTATGGTTCCATATTCCTTAGGGTTTAGGGTTTGGGGATTAGGGTTCAGGGCTTCAGGGCTTAGGGATAATTACCAATATTATGGGCTGAAAATTCTGACTTCTCTAAACCCGAAACTGGGTTGTTGCTACGCAGCCTAAATTAACTTACCATAATATGTGTATATTTTGTAGAACAATCCTTGCTTTTTTGTCCACTTTCATTGAGGTTCTTTGACGGCTAAGCAATTAAACCCTAAACCCAGAAGGCATCTTGCTTCCAGCGCCACGCGCGGCTTCAACGCTCCAGGCAAAGGTTTTTAGGTTGCTTCTCACTTGTATTATATGTAGGGTTCTGGGATTTGTCGCCCCCGTAATGGAGAATCAAATGGGAAAATGGACTATGAACTGAAATTGTCTCTGGTGCGATAGAGTGGTGTATATAGGGTTCACCTGTAGATTGCTGGGCGGAGGTAGTGGGGAAGTGGAAGCATATGACAGCTGGGCACTTGAAAGCTTAGGCGTCTCTGGTTAGGGTCCGCCTGGAGGCCACTATCATCGAGACCTGGGGGGGTGTTGAGGAGATAAGGCCTTAATATGGGTCCTAACACCCCCCCTCCCCAACACCCCCCCAAGTCCCTATGCCATTAGGCAGTTCATCTTTCAGGTCCTGTTTTTCTGCTTCTCGCATCACGGGACTAAAGCTGATGGGGGTTTTCGTATCTAGGCTTCGGGGCTTAGCTTGAGATTCTTCTTGATAATTGATGGTGATTCGCCAGAAGAGGCTGCATTCAAGAAATAGGGATGAAAAATTTAGAGGCTTTTGCGATTTGGGAGGGCTAGGAGGCTTGAGGGATGTTGGGGTGAGGGCCGGGAGTCTTAGGGGTTCACGGCTCTTTAAGGCTTGGGTTTCAGAATGAAAGGCCGGATTCGTTGTATTTTTTGCTTGGCCCGGGAATTACCATAAATGCTGGGTGGATGGTTGGTGCCTAAACCCTCAACCCTACCTTCTCCAAGCCCGTAAGCTACACATATTATAGTCCCCCTTAAGTAGATAGAATATGGCTTTGGGTATATTCGAACAAGATTCCCCATTTACCCTATATTCTATCTACTTAGGGGACTATAGGCACCCTTTCCCGTTGAACCTTCACACCACCGCCATGTTCAATAGATTTTTGCGAAATCCCGGCAGCCTGACTTATATACCCCTTAAACAAACGTCTAGCAAAAATCTGCTTCGGAAAGACAGAGAAAGATCCTGAAGCCTAAGCCATGAATCATACATCCTAGATCCGACCTGGACACCCAAATTGGGCAAGATGATGTCCCATCACCCCTGAAAGCAACCGAAGAGGTCATTATTCGGCCTACCTCGAGGGTTCAGGTATCTTTCAAGTAACCCTTCTAAGCCTGAACCCTTATAAACCCCACGCTCTGAACTCAAAACCCTATCAGGGCAGTACAGATTCCAACCTCTGTAAAGCCCCTAAACCTACAGTCTACACTCCTAGTATCCC
>CAJNIZ010044868.1:17971-47652 GCA_905231905.1 Symbiodinium pilosum
GCATCCGCACCAATCGCAACCATTCGTCTCCGAAATTTTTTTCGCTCATGAACGCTTGGCTCATCAGCTGATTGCATCCTGGCCCCCGTGTTCATAGCGCAGCTTGGCATCTGCGCAACACGTGGCCTGTGTTGGTGAATTTTTTGCCCAGCCATGGGTGCAGGGCGTGCAACCTTGGCCTTGTAGCTCACTATCCACTCAGCAAGCGGGCCCTAATGCAGACAGGGTCAGGCAACCCATCCTGCGCGCCACTCGGGCGTGATTTCTGCGTGGCATGCTTGACTAAGTTCAACATTCGGGACCGCGCGTGAAGTGGACCCTGCAAGTTCATCTTCCCGGTTTTCAGGTACACACCGAGGCTCCGTCCCCAACATGGCTGGACCAGAATCCCGCACGGCTTTCCGCGCGACTGGATCAATCTGATGTTATGCGGCGGCCCATAAAGATCGAACTTCATGAGAAACGTAGCTAACTCATCCAAGTCACGGAGTGGGGAGCTATCAGAAATGAATCTGCGGTATTCCTCCTCTGCAGCCGCTACGGCTTTCTGCTTAGCGGCTTCCTTGGCACCCAGCTTCACCAAATCTAACACATTCGTCACCTGAGCAGGGCCTTTGCAGGCATCATTGTGGATATGAGGAGCACTGGAAGGCTTCGGCCGAGGCTTGAACACATTAGCCGGAGAGCGGGGCCTCAACCGAGCAGCCGGGATGGGCTGAGTTGGGTCCGTCACAGGCTTCAAGCACGCGGAAGCATCCATCTCAATCTCACTAGCCCATTGAAAAGCCCATGCAGGCGTGTCATCAGGAGCATTAGCCAGGGTGCTTTGGGAACTACGCGGTACATCAGTTACCGACACCCCTGCATGCACACTGGTGGCTTCACTGCAAGGTGCACGGATACTACACTGAGCCTTCATGCTAGAGGCATTGAGCTCCTCGGCCCATTCCATGGCCCACTGTGGCATCAGCGCATCGGGATTGTTGAGCTCAGAGGCTGGAGGGACACTCACTGCCGCAGCAAAAAGCGGGTCAGGTTGCCTGTCCTGTGATGTGCATACTACATTCATCCCGGCTAGTTGGCATCTGAGGCCGGCACTGTGCTGGCAGAATCTTGTGCATCATTCAACTGGTGCCCACGGCTGTGACACCAAGCCTTGAGAGACTTGTACATTTGCTCTCTTTCAGGCGTGGGCGGCATTTTCATGCCTGGTGTGCCTCGAGGCATCGCATCCAACTAGCCTATAAAATTTACGTCACTGGGGATGGGAATTGGGCCAAGACCAAACAAGAGGGAAATCAAAACAAGCGTCCTTTGAAACATGGTGTCTTGATTGCACGGCCGATCTTAGAGGAAGTAAACAAGAAACAATCGCAAACCCCCAACCCAACAAAAACCCTAACAGACCCTGAAAAATGGCAGCGGCATCAACAGGGAGGGCTTGCAAGCAGCTTTTGTGTAAAATTTGTCTTCACTGCAGCTGGATGTGAGCTCTTTACATAGACAGCTCAAGAATCCAGCCTAATAGAGCATGTGTCCACAGGTCGTGTTACTTGGGCATATCGTCTCCCCTGCACGTACAAAGCAAATGTCCATTAAACAAATTCGAGGAAGAAACAACTACTAGCAGACCATCAGTCCCCACGACGCAAGTATCTGCGTTTGGCACCATGGAAAATTTTCATTAGCCTTCACCGCCCCTGTGTGGGAACAATCCCATCGCTAAGCAACCACCAATCCCGATATTACAGCCGCGGCATGTCCCATCAGCCTTACTACAAATGGGCGGGGGTTGCCTTTGTGAGTCAACTCACACCCAAAACAGCAGCACAAGTCAACCCAAAGCCTAAAAACAGCGCAGGCAAAGAAAAGGACCAAACCCGACAAAACCTACAGACCCTCCAAACAAAAAAAATGGCTGCGCGGCCCGGCGGTTCGTGCAACAATTCAGCTGGCCATGTTCAGTCACACAAAAGGACGGGTACAGCTCACGGAGAGAAAGAATCCAAACGTACTAGCTGACCATCAATAGCTGGCCATCTGTCTGCACTGCTTGTACTGTGGGCGACAAGCGGCAAAACGAAAAACAAGATCCATCAAAATCTATTTGTCAAGCAGGCATCTGCCTCAAACCTCTTCTTCTGCCGGAACAGCAGAGACAAAACGACATGCCACAAACAAACCCAGAAAGGGTAAAAGATTCAGGGTCACCACCCCACCCTCCTCCCACCCAGTTCCATGTGAACAACCCACCCCATTATGAAAAAGCAAGGCCTCCCAGAACCTTGGCGCGGGCCTAGCCACCCCATCCCAGCCAGAACACCCTGCCCCAACTTGCTCCACCAACCCTCCCAGTCTGCTTTGTAAAGGGCATGCATGCGGCCGGCGAAGAAATGGCTGCGGGCAAGAGGGGGGTCAATCACAGGGCTGGATCACCAGGGTTTGCACTTCCAACTCCAAGGGTTTAGGGTATGAATCCCCAGAGTACCATTATCCAAGGACTCAAATAACAGGGTTTTCGGGCCCATTTTTTTCTTTAATGGTATTTGGGCCCCAAAACCCTATTATTTGAGTCTTTGGACCCTTAGGTGATGTATTGGGGGGGAATATGTATTATTTGGGTGGTGGTGGGGATTGCTATTACAGGGAGGTGATTACTTTGCAGCTTGTGGCTTTCCGATCTGCACCTTCCAAGTACAGAGCTGTAATTCATATTCTAAACGCCCAGGAACTCGAAGCCTTGAACCTAACCCCTACAACCTAAAACCCTAAACCCTAAAACCCTGAGATTGGGATGAAGAGTAATTTTGGGGTTGAGGGTTCAGGGCTAGGGTAAAGGCTCTGGGACTACTTAGGCCAGTACTCACAACCTGAGCTGAGGAATTAGGCGAGCCGGCAACGCGTGAAGCACCATTGGTTCGTCCTGATGGCCGGGAGCTCATCGGACCTGCGCAACGTGACAGGCTTGGGGGGCTGGTTTCTTGGAGGGTCAAGGGGGACTTAGTAAGTGAGTTAATACAGGGGATAATTCGGGTTGCTATATGGGTTATAGGGGTTACTAACCTACTTACTAAGTGCCCCTGACCCTCCAAGTGGAGTTCGGGAGGTTAAGTTCGCACGATTCGGTTGTAGGTTCTCACGATGATACTCAGTAGGTTCGAACATGGGAAATGACAGAGGTTTGAGAAGTGTTTGCATAGGCGTGAGGGCTTCTGCTTTAGCATGTTCATCGTGGAGGTTTTTGCCCAGCCTATGCCCAAAAAGCTTCAAGCTTCCATGCTACACCCCCCCCAAAACGGAATTCGATTCAGATTCTTCAATGGTGAAGTTGATGCTTCGACTGAGAGACGTTTTTTACAGGTCCTGGGACTTTGAGATTTGGAGTGTTTGAGGTAGATTTCCTCCAGGTTTCCTTGAGAGTCCAAGGACCCCAAAAATAGGGTTTTGGGGTGCAAGTACCATTAATATTATGGTATCTGGGCCCTAAAAACCCATTATTTGGGTCCTTGGACCCTTAGGGAGAGCATCTAGCCCATGTTGTCCGGCCTGCAAAGAAAGGTAGTGCCTTTGAACCCTAAACCTTAAACCCTAAACCGTAGACCCTAAACCCTAAACCGCGTCTTCCAACTTTGGTTGGCCCTGGAAGCCCAGCTACCCTCATTGTGGATTACTGTTCCCTTGTTTCTGTATGGAGGCACCGACAGGGTCCAAGCACGCAATAATTGACTTTGGTTTAGGGTAATAGTAATTATAGTACGGGCTTTTGGTAAGTATATGATTATTAAGTACTTGGACCCTTAGGGGTATATCTACTACATCCTAGAGGCCTAGTATTTTGGTACCGTGGCTTCTACATGTGGTTGAACTTGTTTGGAGTTGGCTGTATGCTCTCTAGCTCGTCTATGCTAGCAAATAATAAACTACTACCTAAGGCCCCAAAGTAGGTAGAACAATGGTCCATCCAAAATCTCGTAAGAAGCCCAGAAAATGATCAAGTTACCTACTTCAGGGATCCAAACCCTAAACCCAGGTAGCCAGAACCATGGCCAAGAACTACAGTAGTTCAGACTGCATGTGGGCTCGTTCTAGCCTTGTGAATACCCTGACCATCCATTCTGTATCTCCGTGCGACATTTTGACACTTGTTGTTGTTTTATGTTTTCCTACACTTCTTGGGGGCTTAAAGTTAGACATTTAGTCACAAATTTAGTCGACTGCTTCAAGAGCAAACAAGGCCTGCCTGCAAGCCTAAGCTTTCCCACTTGCACCTGAGCCTCCTTCAGCTTGACTTGGGGCACTTAACTTTTGACAATTCCCTGAAGCCAGCCAAGCCTCTCAACCCTGCAGCTTCCCTTTGGCCAGGACGCCCCGGGAGGGTCCCTTCTGCCTGCCACCGCCGCAGCTACCCGCGCAAGCACCGACACCAGTGCCAGCGCAAGTGCCAGCACCGCAACCTCTGACTCACCCACCCGTGCAAGCGCCGGCGCCGGCGCTTCCCCAAGTGCCGGAGCAGTTGCTGGCACCGGCGCCGCTGCCGCAAGTGCCACCCCTGCCTGTGGCCCGATCAGCCCCAAGCGCGCCGCTGCCTTTGGCCCGGCGTCCTCCTGTCACCACCTACCCAGGTGGTGCTCATGCGGGATTCTGGGTAATAATTTCCAATATTTTATAGGGTTATATAGGGGTTATATTGGGATAATGGAAAAGAAAATGCAAACTACTTTATTATAATAGGATTAGGGGCCTACATAATTGCCAATGCTATGGTTCCATATTCCTTATATAGTTATGGTATATGGTACCTCAAATGGACCTCAAAATGACATTGGTAATCATTTCGGCCCCAGTAGTACGTTCAGGTCAGAAGGTCTACATGGTTTTGTCCATGGGTGCTAAAATCGACCATCGGTGAAGTGGTAATTGCCTCTTAGGGTCACATATCCCGATCGTCAGGATGCTTCCCTAAAAATCCTTGACTCAAGAATAAATGACCTTCCTGCAATCTATACAACAGCTTCTGTAACCCGAACAGAGCAATCATCCACTTTTGGGCTACTTAGATCTATATTAGTCTAAACCCTAAACCCTCGAAAAGCCTTGCCGGTGGGCTTGGGGTTGGCAATGAGGTCGGCAGGTCGACGGGGTACTTTTTGGAGGGTCAAGGGGGCTTACTGTAGTAAGTAGGCCAATGATTGGGGCAACGGGGGATATTATGTGGCCGGTTGGTTACACATATACTTCATAAATGGGTTGGTTACACATATACTTAACAAAATACGCCTCAACCCTAAACCCTAAAACGAGTGGGTTTTCTTGTCTTCCAGCTCTAGGGTTCTTTTTGCGGGCTCTTCGAAATCATAAGGGTTTGTTCAGGCGGGGGGTCTTTGCATTTGGGCCCTAAACCCTAAACCCTAAGCCCTAAACCCTAAACCCTAAACCCTGAACCCTGAACCCTAAACCCTAAACCCTAAACCCTGAACCCTGAACCCTAAACCCTCAACCCTTTTTACGGCCTTTTAGTTGCTCCTGTTTCCTGTCTTCAACGCTTCCAGGCATGGGCCCCGTTGGAATAGGGAACATCTATGGCGGCTACTAAAAGCCCGCCATGGGAAAGAGGACACAGATTGGAGCCCTGATGTTTTTCAATTCAAATAGGCCCTACAAACAGCAATCTCTAAAGGGTTTCCCTTTCAGAATCATGTTGAACTTCGTTAGTTCCAAATCCTGAGGGCCAGTTTGGATCACAATTGTATGTCAGATTTCCAGGGAAGGCAGATAAGTAACGATCTTCTTGCTTGATGGCCTGAATGGTGACGCAAAAAAAAGATCTACTCAGGGTCTGTATGCAAGACTTGAACAACATAGTGCCCAGACAGGGTCTTCGGTCCAAGTCACAATTTTTATGAACCTGCTGTATAGGGTTCAGGATTCATGCTGGGCTGACTGGTTCAGGGTTTAAGGTCTAAGGGTTTAACTTTTAGGGTTGTAATACTTTGACCTTAGGCCCTTTAGAAATGCCTTCAAGTTTCCCAAACTTTCCCCTCACTATTCAGGCCTCTGCTCCTTGTCAACTCCACAGCTTGTTCCCCCCGAAAGCAGGTGGCACTGGCGAATCTTCGCCGGTGCGTGGCGCTGGGGAGCCAACTGCAGAGGACTCGGGGTCTACTTGCATGGGGGGTTTTCAGAGTGGGCTTGAACCCTAAACCTTAAACACAAAGGGGACTAGAAAGAAATTACTTGGATGGTCAGGGGGACTGAGTAAGTAAGTTAATAATGGGGATAATTCGAGCTACTATATGAGCTATAGTCCAAACTCCTTAAAGGGGGTTCTATAGGGGGTCTATATAGGGGAGTACTATTGGGGTTGTTGAGGGGATACTGGGAGTTTAGACTATGGCTCATATGGTTGTGATTCACAACTTGTGAACCTACTTAGAAAGGACACAGGCCCTCCAAGTAAGGGAATCTCTATTAAGGATTATGCAGGGATTGTCTTCAGGCACTCCCAAGCAGATGTACTGGGAGCCGGTTTCAAGGTTTTAGTTTCAGGGGTTTATATTGGGGTTATATGGAATAGTGGAAAAGACAATGTAAACCACCATAATGGGTTTTCTAGGGTATAGAATATGGGTTATATGGGGATCTTATTATAGTTAGCACTTCTAGTTCCAATCTGCTACATGAACCATCATTGGAGTATTCTTTAGCTAGCTTTCAATTCAACGATAAATGGATCCCCGCTCAATCTTAGCAGTCCTTTCCTGGTTCGGGCTCGGGTACACATATCACTCGCATTACGCTTTGAAAGTTATTGGAATGGTTGTGGGCCCTTGCTTTCATTAGGCGATGGATGTTAACTGGTTGGAGGTTCCAGAATTCCCGAAATCATGAACGCACTGGACAGTCATTTTAATCTCTCACTGATTCCACAGAGCGCAAAGACTTAATGGACTTAATCTCTAGAAGCTTATTCCACCAGATCCTGAGAAGCGCCTCTCAACCTCATGAACCCCGGCAAAGCCCTGGACGCCCGGTATCCTCATAATGCAACATGTAGTTCCCTAGATACACATGACAGTGGTAGTTTGCAATATCGGGCCCTCGCTATAGAGGTGTTCGAGAAGAACCAATGTATGACCCTGAAGGCCAAGCCACGCACCCTGATCCCACAGCCTTAGAACCTAAACCTTAAAGCCTACAACGCCCTCTAAGAGTAGGCAATGCACGGCCGAAAGCCCGTAAGATTATGGAACAACCCCCTTGTTCTGCATACTTTGGGGCGCAAGTAGGAGCCCAACAGACCTTGTTCTGTTAAACCATTCATCCTGATTGGAGGGTTAGGGGGACTTAGCAAGTAGGTTAATAAACCCTGTAATCCATATGGTAACCCTACTTATCCCCATTACTACCCTACTTACTAAGTTTTCTGACCCTAACCCGAAACCCTGAACCCTAAATGACACATAGTAGTTTCCATTTTCTTTTCCATTATTATTAAGTCCCACTGAAACTCCGAGTACATCCTAAACCGTAGTTAGGTTGCATTGTCACCCCTGGCTGGAGGACCTGCACGTGCTCAGGAGGCTCCGCCAGGCCGGTTTTTGCCACAAAGGCGTAGAGATTTGACATAAGTTGGAGGGTCAGGGGGACTGAGCAAGTGCAGGGTTTAGGGTCAGGGGGACTCAGTCAGTAGGTTAATAACCCCCATAACCAATATAGTATCCGTAATTATCCCCATTATAAACCTAAAGACCCCCTGACTCTCCGAGTAGGGTTACCCCACTCTTTGGGTCTTTTGGGCTGTTTGTTTAGGGATTGTCGTTGATTGTGCCTGTTTGGGGGGTTTTGGTGTGTGGGGCTTTGGGTCAGCGGATCAGGTTCACAGTTTGGGGTCTGGAGCTTAGACTCTTGGGCCTTTGGTGTGGGAGTCCAGACTTTAGGCTTCAGCAACCAGGTTTAGGGTTTAGGATTTCAGCGTTTAGTGAGACTTGTGGTCTACTACCGCCCCGTGAACCATGCAAATAACCTGGACCCTATACCACAAACCCAAACCCTAATCGCCAAACCCTGAACCCCAAACCACAAAACCCGAACCCTCAACCCTAAACCCTAAACTCCTAAACCCTAAACCCTTTACAATCATCGGTCATCCGGAACCTGGGCAGGTACAGGCAGCCATAGCAGCCTGTGACCAGGCGCATGGCTGCATTTCAGGAGGTTGTGTAGAAACCCAAAAAGTCTATGAGGTTTAGGGTTGAGGGTTTAGAGTTTAGGGTTTAGGGTTCAGGGTAGGTATGTAGTACATACTTGGGGCCTCAAAGGGTGTCCAATATACTTATTTTGGGACCACGTATACGCAATATAGCTACATGGACCGTTTTGGAGATAGGGTGTGGGAGTTTTTTGAAGTGGGAGGTCGAGTATCCAAAACCTAAACCCTACTGTAGACCCCTGATTAATGAACCCCCTCCCCTTAATAGGAACTATCACAGGGATCCTAATAGTAGGGCCCTCAAAAGGCGGGGTCATGGGTCTACATTAAATCCTGATCTTTAGGTTCAGATCATGGGATGCAGGGCTTAAATCAGGGTGCAGAGTTTAGGGTTTAGGGCTGGGTGTATGGCGTCTAGGCATGATAGGGCACACCCTTCATGCAGGCAAAGTAGGGGCAATGTAGGCGATTTCAGAAGGCCGGAGATACCGAGATAAAAGCGGGTGACGGATGGTAGAGTATGAGTTTGGGACCAGGGGTTTGGGGGTCTGAGCCTTACAAACCTTCAACCCTAAACCCTAAAACCAGATAACAAATAGTAGTTCCCATGTTCTTTTCCATTATGTGCTGAAGGGTTCAGGGGATGGCGGAAGGGCTTCATTGAAGACTGCCCGGACCACTGGCCATGCAATCTGGAGGAGACTTTGAAGTGAAAACCCGCCAAGGTTTGTAGGGTTCAGGGATTAGGATTCAGGGTTTAGGGATTAGGGTTCAGGGTTTAGGGTGTTAGGTTTGGGGTTGAGGGTTTATAGCGTTTAGGATCCAGAGGTCTCTGCTTTCAGGTTGATGGTGCAGTTTTCTGTCTGCAGCTGGCTATAGTCTCTGCATCTCCACAACACAATGAGGGATCCCGATGGTTTAGGGGGGTTAGGGGGTTAGGGCTGAGGGTTTAGGGTTTGGGGTTTGGGGCTTAGGGTTTAGGGTTAAGGCAGAGGATTTGGAGCTATTTTGTTGAAGGGCTTGATGTCAAGATGACGAGGTTGAGGGTCAAGCTGTGTTGAAGGTTCGAGGCTTTAAGTGAACAAAACCCAGTGCTAAACACCTTAAAGCCTTATAAAACCTGATCCCTTATAAGCCCCAAACCCCAATCCTAAACCCTAAATCCCGAACCCTAAACCCTAAATCCCAAACCCTAAACCCTAAATCCCAAACCCTAAACCCTAAATCCCAACCCTTGCACCCTAAAGGCCCTAAAGCTTTCAGTGCAAAGGGTTGAAACAAGCCTCCAAGCTTGGCCGACGCAGGAGTTAGAGCAGCTTGCGAACCTGGAGGACCGCCTTGGTTCTGTTTGAGAGTCCATTTGAGAGTCTGTTTGAGCTATATAGGGTTTGGGATTTAGGGTTTAGGGTTCGGGGTTTAGGGTTTAGGGTCTAAACTCCTGAAGAAGAGGTGATATAGGGAATTCTGTAGGGGAGTATTACAGGGCTCATACTTGCAGGTAAGACTATGGCTCATTTGAACAGCTGTTATGAGGGTGTAGGGCTTCCGATCTAGGCTTTAGCGTCCTGAGTTTAGGTCTGAGTCTTTCATGAACCCTATACAGAAAACCGTCGCGTTGGTAATATACCTGCCTAGGCGACAGAGTGCAAGCATTCATGCTGTAGGCTTT
Source organism: Symbiodinium pilosum (assembly GCA_905231905.1). NCBI lineage: Eukaryota > Dinophyceae > Suessiales > Symbiodiniaceae > Symbiodinium > Symbiodinium pilosum. The sequence continues at coordinate 27,850 of CAJNIZ010044868.1, forward strand.
GACGTTCAGTTCTCACCCTGAGGGTCCTAAGTTGTACATTTATGATATACTCCCCAGAACCTGAATAACGATTCATAGCATAGGAACCTCAAAGCATATGAGTTTTGGATGGCGGACGCTTCTTGTCGGTCGAGACTTGAGGGCCTAGACTCTGGCGTGTAGGTTTTTGGCTAGGGCTTGAGAAGTCCAGTTGCAACTCCCACTGCAAAGGTTTCAGGGTTCAGGGAGTAAGGTTTCAGGTTTAGGGTTATTCAAGGAACAACAGGTTCCACGTACAATCCCTACACTGCTATCCCAATTCCCTCATAGTTTCACGAAGTCGGCCCTAAACCCTAAACCCTATATAAGGGTTCATGGGAAATTTTGCCTCAGCGTTTACTTTTCTTGACCGAAGTAATGTAGGGACATGCTTAACTTGACAAAGGTTTGGGGGTACATTGTACTACACTTACGCAGGGATTACCTAGTGAGATATCATCAATTACGTTCGGGGTACATTCTACTACAGTTGCGCAGCGCCTCTAAAGGGAAGTCTACAGGGGCCTTTAGGTGCGTTACGTTGAGATTTGATGCTTGTCTCGTTGAGCCTTAGACCCTACAAATGCGAACCCTCAAGTCCTAATGAGTAGAATTTTATTTGGGGATACTATGGTACCCGATAAAGAGTAAGATTATAATATCCTCCTTTGGGGGAATGGTATTTATCAGTTCAACCACCACCAAAATCATTACTCTAATAAAGCACGAGGCCGCGAACCCTACATGAAAGTTGCTCAACAATCTCATCCGGTTTTGCAAAATTAAAAACTATGTGTATACACATATGTGTATGTATACGTGGTACATATATGTATATACATATTGTTGTGGCAGATTTTGAAAAAGAACTTAATTTTGAGTCGCCTCCAGACCAGCTAAAGCTTTGAATTTCCAACACCCCTTGCCAGTTTGGGGAGGGCTTTCTCGAAACAGGGCCTCTGGGCGCCCCGGGGGACATATGAAGACTATGCAGGGATTACAGGGCATTCCTTATTTGAGACTCTGCAGAGAGTACCCTGAACCTTAAACCTTCAGGGAATACCCTATATAAACCCTAAACACTTTACTAAACCCTAAAACCCTATACCCTAAAACCTTAAATCCTAAACCCTAAACACTTTACTAAACCCTAAAACCCTATGCCCTAAGACCCTAAATCCTAAACCCTAAATCCTAAACCCTAAATCCTAAACCCCTAAACCCTATACCCTAAAACCATAAACCCCAAAACCCCAAAACCCTAAGTCCTAAACCCTAACAACCCTAAACAAGGAGGCCGAATCTGACGAAGGTCTGGCTAGGCTGATGGAGGCCGCCAGATGACCCAAAGCTACAGAGCCAAGTACCCGTAGATTTTAGGGTTTAGGGTTCAGGGTTTAGGGTTTAGGTTTCATCTTTTAAGGTTCAGGGTTCAGGGTTTGGGGTTTAGGGTTTAGGGTTTAGGGTTCAGGGTTTAGGGTTTAGGGTTAGAAACATAACAGGACCTTTCTGGTACCCGAAGTTTAGGTTATATGGTTCCTACTGGTGGGTACTCAGGCATGAAAAGAAGGTAGGGCCTAGCTAGGGACCCACTTTGCCTCCAAGTACCTACTCCTCGGAGAAGGGATGACACGCACTTAGGGTCTTCTGTTTTAAGCTTTTCAGCGTTTGCCGGCCGAAGCTCTGAACCCCCAAACCCTAAACCCTAAACCTATTTGGGGGTTTCCCAAATTGGGGGATACCTTTTGGGGGGTCCCTGTAATAAAGACTATAGTATTTGGGGTCTATATTGGGATCCCCCTATTCAAGGAAACTACCATTTAAAGCAGCATAGTGGAGGTATCGGGTCATTTTTAATGAGCCCACGACCAGGGGAGGGAGCCTCAGGGAGTTTTTGGGGACCCTTGCTTGGGTTTGGAGTCAAGGGTTCGTGTGCAGGATTGAGGGTTTAGGATTGAGGATATGGGGGGGGAACATGTGGGCTATCTATTTAAAAGGTTGCTATGATGGAGGATTATGGCTCCCAATTTATTCAAACTTCCGTATAGAGAGACACAACGTCACAGAGGCCTGCGTCCAATAAGATAAGAGGAATGAAGAGGGTACGTGGTGTAGGGCGTAGGGTTTAGAGTTTATTGGTTTAGGGGCTCAAATCGGCATGGAATTTTGGAAAAGGCCTTACAAGTGCTACGACCCATGGGAAAAGCAGGCCTACATGGGTTCCGAGGTCAGTTTCGAGGTGGGTGGTTCTTGAACTTCAAGCGGTATCTTGTGAGAACTAGCGGGACCTCAAACGTTAATGGCCCAAAAGACCACGGCAAAGTCAGGAAGGCTGCTATTCTGCATAGTTCTGGGGTTTAAGTGTCCACAACAGGGTTGTATTCTGACGCTGAAGCGCTCACTCTGGTATTGGAGCCAATGGGCTTGCGCAAAGTCTAGGGTTTACTTGGAGGGTCATGAGGACTTAGTAAGTAGGTTAATAACCCTTATAGCCCATGAAGTAACCCTAAAAATCCCCATTATTCACCTACTTACTAAGTCCCCCTGACCCTAAACCCTAAACCCTAAGCCCTAAATACTAGTTATAGTAGTTTCCATTTTCTTCTCCATGATAGCTGTGTATCCTAACATTTTTCAAAGGGGCTCCCGAGGCCAACCAAGGTTTTAGGGCTTGGGGTTTAGGGCCCGAGGATCCTAAAGGCACTAGACGGATTAGCAAACACCAAGATTTTTAGTGTTTAGGGTTTAGGGTTAAGGGTTTGAGGTTTAGGGACAAGGGTTTAGGGTTTAGGGTTATGAAAACAGCCTCAAGGTCGTTTCTGATGCTTTGGGAAATTGTTCTGGCAGATTGAAAGGTCCGTTCAATCCGCAGTCAGGCCTAGCTTAGGTCAATCCCCCCCCTATTAGCAACGGCTCCCTAATATGGAGTTAACCGGGCCTGAGTTTACCCGCAATAGCCCCTTGTGCTACCCAGTACTGGGTAGGGGATTGACCCCAAGGCCTAGTGAAGAACTTGAATCATGAGAATAGGGTTTTGGCTTTAGTTATCTCAGCCATTTCGAGATTAGAGGGGGAATAATATTTCCTGCTTAGCCGCACTTCTACATTACTTGAGGTTGGACGCACACGCACCGCTGAAGTAATATGTTGTAGAGCATCAAAGTCCAGCTCGGCTAGCATGGGCCTTGTTCAGAATTTATACCCTAAACTAGGCCCTAAACCTCCTAAACCTCAAACCCTGTCAACCCTAAACCCTAAATCCCTCCTTGTTTGTTCGACCTGCTTGGCCGGCACGACTGCTACTTCGAGTTCCTACATGTAACCAGCGCTTGCACCTGCGAAAGAATTGGGGCTCGCAATAACCGCGCACCGTATAGACCCTGAGTGATTGTTTGTAGCGCCCCTGTCGAGCTTCCATGTTGGTGGGACGGCAAATTGTGAACGGTGCAGGCGGTGGGTTCTGAACCGATGCCGAAGCCTCGGACAAGCCTGCGTGTTTTGGGCTTCAGGTTAAGGGTTGGTGGTTTGGGGGGTTTGGGGGTTTGGGGAGCTTGTGGTTTGGCATGCTTGTAGTTTCAGGGTATCTCCCTATATCTCTGTCTCTCTCTTTCTTTCCCCTCTTTATGTTTCTTTCTTTATTTCTCTCTTTCTTTCTTTCTTTCTATCCTTCTTTGTCTCGCTATCTCGGTGCGCGCTGAAGTGTCCCAGCAGTATGGTTTTGAGGAGGATGTGAGAAGCAGAGAGGTGTCTTAAACGTGTGTTCAATCTTGGCATTGCAAGCCTGACGGGGACTGTTATTACTGTTGCTTTTATTACTATTATTAGCGTTATTACCATTATTCCTCTCTAAGAAAACATGGGAGTACTGTTGCTTGCTATAGGCCTGACATTCGCACAGCTCCCGGATGTCGAAACTTTCGGGGAAGAGCCGGAATATACCATACCCTAGCAAAATACGGAAGAACTCCAAAGAAAGAAAGTTCTGCAGAGTCCAGGTACGTAAACCAGACAACTTAAATTCCACACCTTGAACGCAAAGCCCAAGTCCCGATCAAGGCTTTCCTATGCCCTTCCAACCCTGAACATTGCTGTCCAACACCCACACCCAAACCCTGAACCCAGAATGGTTATTTGCATAAATGGTGGCGCCCTAACCCTAAGGGTCCAAGGACCTAAAAATAAGGGTTTAGGGCCCAAATAGTATGATATTAATCGTATTCGGGCCCTGAAGCCCGATTATTTGGGTCCTTGGAACCTCAGGGTAACATAGATAATAGATATCAACATACCGCAAGCCTTCTTATTGGGATCTACAAGAAGGGGCTTTGATGTTTGGACATCCCCGCATCCTGATTGAGGCTGTCAACGGAGCAGCTGGAACAAGAGCTGACGGCCTCGAACACTCGAAGCTTGGCATGCATCTCCATGAGGGCCCAAGGACTAAAATTATGGGGCTTTAGAGCCCAAGGACAGAAACTATAGGGTTTTTTACGGAGTTTAGGGCCTACTGTTTAGGGCGGGTGAGTCATTGAGTTTTGAGCTAGCCGATTTTTATCTCAAGCGGGGCAAATGTGTGGGAGGCTGGGGGCCAAATCCAAAATTCTTTGCAGCTATTCCATGCTTAGGTTCCCGGCCGGGACTAGTGACTAAACCCTGAGCCCTACAACCCTAAGCTTCCCCTTTAGGAAGTCCAAAGCGGACTCCATATATGAGGGCACCATATGGCCAGAGCTTATGGGACCGTAGGGCCTTTGCTCAATTGTGCAATGTAAGTCCCTAGGCCACAGCCACAACCCAAACTGAAATTACCTCAATGGGGAGTAAGAAGCCCCTCGACCCCACGCCTTAAACTCTAAGCCCTAGGAGTATGTAAGTCAATGGCCTCGAAACCCTAGAAACTGCCCAAATGGCAATAATTCTACTTCTTTTGATGGCTTTAGGCAAGCCCCAAAGCACCGCACAACATGGCAAAGGCGTGGCGAGGCTGGAAGAGCAGCTGAGTCGAGCTCAGTCTGGAGGTTGGGTGTAGGGTTTAAAAACCTTAAACCCTAAGCCCTTAAAACCTTAAACCCCAAATTAGGGGTTAAGGTTTAAGGGCCTGGAGTTTAGGGTTAAGGGCTTAGGGTTTAGGGTTTAGGGCCTAGGGCTGAAACAATGGTCTAAGGATGTAGGGTTTTAGGATTTAGGTGTTTGGGATCTTGGGTTTTTAGGGTCTTGTTTTTTTTGAATTTCGGGGCTCTCCCTAAACCTTAAAAAGAGTATAGGGATTTTGGGTTTTGGATTTGGGGTTCGGGCACAGCTGTAAACTCTAAAGCCTAAGCCTCAAGCCTTGAACCCCTGAACCTGAGCCACCTACTTGGAGGGTCAGGGAGACTTAGTAAGTCAGTCAGTCAAAATGTTAGGATATACAGTTATAATGGAAAAGCAAATAGAGACTAGTATACCTATTATTTAGGGTTTAGGGTTTAGGGTCAGGGGGGCTTAGTAAGTCGATTAATACTTGGGATTATTAGGGTTACTATATGGGTTATAGGGGTTACTGGCTACTTACTAAGTCCCACTGACCCTCCAAGCACTCCCAATTTCAGAGAGCTTCAGGAAGACTGTAAGGGGTTTCGGGTTTCCGGCTCAGGGTTGAGAATTCAGGGCCGAGGGATTAGAATCGGGTTCAGGGTGGCTAATTTGCTATACGAAATGTCTGCGAGGCCTGTGCGGGACATGCCAACAAAGTGGGCATGTGGGAATGCATGGGTGCAACAAGGTTATGGGGAGTAGTATGCGGACGGTATCTTTAAGAACATGCCTCTAAACCTGATAGGTGCGCCCAGTACGATTATGCAGCTCATTCTTCTGGGGTCAGCGTTTTTGGAGGAATGTATTTTGTAGGGAACATTTTTCTGGAGGCAATTCGAAGATATGGAGAAATGCTGCATGCATCATGGACTGCACTGCGGAAAAGGATCTTCCAACGTGCTAACAGGCAGAGGGGCGCGTTTTGTCTTGCTATTACGCCCCTCTTACTGGGTGAAGGACTCCCTCAAGCCTGACAGGACTCAGATCACGGCCAACCCATTCAAAACCCGTTCTGGCAGGCCCTTTGGCTTCGTTGGCCGATGAGGCTTCGCTTGGGCCATGAGCGGCAATGGTTACCCTTAGATGATAGGGGTTAGGGTTTAAGGTCTTAGTTTATAGGGTTTGGGATGTAGGGATTCCCCAGACTGCAAGGTGAAATGTTTATGGCCCATAACCCATAAAACGAACTAACAAGGTTTTTTACCTTTTTTGGTGGTCTTCAGGTGGGGTTATGATCCCACCTTCTGGGATTGCCTGCCCCCACGCCGACATGGAGCCCCAAACCGAATCCTAAGCCCTAAGCCCTAACCGAAAGTCCGTAGCCACCATCGTTCTGAAAGCGGAGATATATGGAGCTGCATGGTATTTTTGGGAAGGGCCTAAGGGTAAGCATCCGCATTGCGGGTCTTAGCTGCATTGACACAGACACGCTGCCAGTCTTATGATGGTCCAGGTGGGAGCTTGTGAAAAACATGGTCTCTTTTGCCATCCCTTCCGGTGAAGCAGTCCAGATACGCAAGCAGCAACTGTACTCCGTCATGAAGGCTGTTCACGTGTTTACGCATGGGTTGGCTAGTCGTTGCGCTTTGCGGTATTTGTTTCAGGGACTTGGCTTCTTGCGACTGTTGCAGTGAGACAATGCCTACCTAAACCCCAAAAGTANNTGTAAAATAATAGCCCTAAAGCCCTAATAACAGCCATAAAGGCCATTATTTTACATACTTTTGGGGTCCAGGTACAAACCTTACGCCCATTTGCCATTACTTCTACCTCAAAAATCGGTAAATAATGGTGGAACACACATGGGTCGGAACGAACAAAGCAGTCGGCATATAAATTTCGGGGTTCAGCTGTAGTTTGCACGAGGCATAGCAGCCGTCATATGAAGAGTGTCAAAGCATTTCGGTTGCAAGGCCCCGAGCGACGCCTCCACCTCCGCCGGGCACGAAGTGGGGTAGGGATTCGGGTTTTAAGTTTTAGTGTTGGGCGACATAGCTTTCTTCGGAGCGTGTTCAAGGTTTAGATGCCCACGGGTCCAATATTGCAATTATATATTTGGGCCCCACAATAATTGATGACATGGGACAACTACTATATACCTACATGTACTCTATGGGATAAAGGGTTATCTCGTCCTCGTGTAACCCTAAACCCTAAACCCAATCTACTTACATGGACCCAGAGGGTAACCACACTTCTGGCCATCTTGAGAAGCTGAATCGCACAACGTTGAACCATCTTCAACAAAAACACCATTTAAGGTGAGGTTGCTCTTTGTATTTTAGGAATCGCCCAGCAAGTGCCCTAAATTCCCAAGCCCTGATTCCCAAGTCGTTGCTACTCAGGCCACACCCTGGGGCGCCTCGTTAGAGGATGGGGCGTGGCAACAGAAGGCTGAGGCCCTCTGCGGGCAAACTATAGCGACCCCACCCCACAGTTTGGTTTGCACAAAGAAGATGATCGGGCTTTATAAAGATAATGGAAAACAAAATGGAAGCTAATATAATAGGGTTATACTCTCAAAGCTGCCTTATTTTACACGGCTCTCAAATTAGCAGGAAGTGTTAGTTTTGAGTGATGCAAAGGAAGACAGCAGTAGCGGAGGAGGCGGTGGTGGTGGTGGCGGTGGTGGTGGTGCTGGCATTGTTATCAGCACTCGCTTTCTTTAGTTTTGCAATTCTGCTACTGGTATTGCTGTTATTGCTGCAAGCTTGACTTCGACCTCTTTTCCGGGTCAAAATAGGGGGACTTGTCAGTAAGTAGAACGAATATAGCCTGACAACCCGCCAGAGGGGCGCAGAAGCACGCAAAGCATTCCCCCCCCGATAGGATCCGCCGACCCCCCCGTGAAACAAATCTTGCCAATATACTAACTACCATTATGTAAAATGGGGGAATTCATTTATAGGGGTATGGGAGATGGGTTATGATTAAGGGGAGGTGCTTGATTCTTAATTGTGTTGTTCCTCATGCGTGGTGGAGGCGTGCAGGTAAGATGGCCTTGCTTGAGCATTTGGACAGCGCGTAGGCTAGTAGACAGCACAGTGAACAGTGAGCTACACTACCAGTTCTGATCCCTGAATCTCAGGACCAATAAGTGGGGTAACTCAGGACCATGGGCCCTAGATGAAAGCAGCATTATATGTGTAGAAGAAAACGCGACTTTTTACAGTATATCCATATCATGGTAACTTAGTTCGAGTCCCTCAACATCCCATATAACCCTTTCATATAACCACAAGTCTTATGTTTTCTCCATTCGACATTTTGTTACGGTAAGTTAACCGAAGTTCCTTAGCAGCAACCTAGTAACTCGACGCCCCAGCTCTGAATGTGCAGACAACAGGTTCTTCGTGATGAGGTCATACGTCAATCTGCCCTGGCGCTGGGGGCTAAGACCAGGCTTAGCCAACAGAAGAACTGGAAACTCGTTGGGCTTCCTTATTTGGCTTCGGGAAAAGATTAGAGTGTGCTTTTTGCATTGGTTATTGGTTGTTGGGGGATAGAGAGAGGGAGAGCGAAAGACAGAGGGAGGGAGAGAGAGAAAGCGATGGCGACAGAGAGAGAGAGAGGGAGAGAGAGCGAGCGAGGGAGAGAGAGAGGGAGAGAGGAAGAAAGAGAGAGGGAGGGAGAGAGACTGAAGCCTGCACCACAGAAATGAATAAAGCGAGACTGCACGGCTTAAGATTTAAGGTTCACAGATGCTGAGTTGGCGGTTTGAGGTGTAGGTTTCGGGTGTAAGTTTTAGAGTTTTAGAGTTTTAGGGTTCAGGGTGAGTTTCTGGTATAGACTTGCAGGGTTGAAATCTCTTTTTAAGGCTTTGTGTTTCCCACTTTATGGTTGGGCCACGGGGGGACGAGTTGAGGATGTAGAGTTTGCAGCTGAGGTTATATAGGGATGTGCACATATATGCATATACACACATATTCTGCATACATGTGGGTTTCCCAAATTTAGGGCTACCTCTAAAGGGAAGATTTTGGTTATGTATGGTTTGGGCTGAGTGATATTGCTCCAATGACGGAGAATCAAATGGAAAAGAGAATGGCAAACATAATGGAAATTGGGATTATAAAGGGGATTATGGGAAGTAATGTTTCAGACTGCCCTAAACCCTAAACCCTAAACCTTAAACCCTGATCCCTAAACCCTAGAACCCTAAAACCGAAGCAAAGCACTGCAGTACACATGAGCTACAGTCTAAACTCCTTAAAGCGGGTTGCATAGGGGATTGATTCTATTGGGGACTACTATTTGGGTTATTAAGGGGGATACTTTGAGTTTAGACTATAGCTCATATACAAATTGATGTGACCAAGTGTACTTCCGGAGTCCGTACCTCAGGGCTTGCGGTGGGTCTCCGGAAGCCCATTCGGGTGATGCATCCTAAACCCTAAATTCCTAAGCCCCGAACCCTAAACCGGCTGACCACAGCATGGGTAGCCAGGGAACCCTACGCCCAAAACCTCAAATTCCCAAATTTGAATCCCACACCCCAAACCTTAGACCCTAAATCCCTAAACCCTCAACCCTCAACCTCATGAACCTAGGCACTGTAAGGCCTCAACTTTAAAAAAAGTCACTACTGAACCTTAGGACAAAACCTCAGACTACAAAGTCCGGGAAACGCGGGGGTTCTGAAGCCTTCAGGCCCTAAATGCTAGGATGTGAACGGTTTCTGTTTCCCAAAACCCTTGTATTTGGCTCAGGGCGTTGTAGTCTTTTTACAGAGATCCCGATTTGACACATCCTCAGCCCCGAAGCCTCTAGAGTCTAGATCCCAGACTCTGAATCCTAAGCACCTGTTTAGGTTTAGGTGTTTAGGTGTTTAGGGGTGTAGGTTTAGGGTGTTAGGGGCTCAGGATTTCAGAGTTTTGGAGGGCTTGAGGTTTACGGATTTGAGACTGTCCGAGGACTGAGATCCAAGATCGGATCCATTGGCTCCGGGTTCAGCTCAGGAGGTGAACGCCCGAAGCTTCAGGGGGTTTTGGGTGTCAAGGTGGGTTTAGGGTTCTGGGTTTGGGGTTTCAAGGTTTACATAAAGCACCAAGGTAGGTGAAATAACGGCCCGAAGCCCTTCAGAGCAACCCGGGAGACCACTTGTTTTACCTACTTTGGGGGTTTGGGGAAGGTTTGGGTCTAGGATTTCGAGTTTCATATTTGGGGCTGGGGTTCAGGCTTGGGGCTGAGCGCGCAGAGGTTCGGGAACCCCCCACAATTTGCACAAATGGACAACCAGATGGAACATGACTATGGAAACAGGGCTTACATTGTAGTTGGAGCGGCCTTGCCCTCCCCTGAACATAAACCCGTCACCCTGCTAAATATCCCATGTTCGCATGATTCAACAAATTGCTCTAAATCTATGGCAATGGCTAGTATCCGGGGTGGGGTGATTGCTATGTAGGGGGATGGAGTAGAAAACGCCATCAGGTTATGTTTTTTTTCGTGCCGGGTGCGGGAGCAGTAGCGGAGAAGGAGGTCTCGCGTGGAAGGCTACTAGTGAAATTGTGTGTGTGGGAAGGTTGGTTCTTGACACTGTGGGTCTGCACTGCGCTGTTCTTGAAAGAAGGTCTGAGTATTTCAGGACACAAGTTGTGGACAACTCTGGTATGAAAGACTGGTGGCAAACTTTCACATCCCTACTGGTTCAGAGCCACCCTCTACTGCTCCTACAAGTTTAGGGTTTAGGGTTAGGTTCCTGAAAGTCCCTCTATTTCTACACCTCACACGGACATGTTTTCAAGTGCTTGAACTCCTCCTTCGCATCCTTAGAAGAGCTGCTACAGGGGCCTAAATAGTTGGTGGCGGGCGCGATAGTCGCCCCGTGTTTTTGCAAGCTTTAAGCCTTTTGCATGTTTTTTTGAGGCGTTATTCGGCTTGGGGGGAAGGGGGGGGATTAAGAATGCCGTTCATTGCGTCCATGCCCAAAACACTGGTATTTACGGTTTTTTCGCCTCTTTGTACAACACACTGCGCAAAGGATGTGGAACAAGACACGTTGTCACAAACCTCCATGACTTTCGCGACCATGACCAAAACACTGGTATTTGCAGTGTTTGTGCGTCTTTGTACAACATACTGCACAAGGATGTGGAACAAGGAAAGCTGTCACAAGCGTCCATGCTTTTGGCGACCATGCCGAAAATGCGGTTATTTACAGCGTTTTTGTTTCCCTGTGTCTTGCGGGTTGCGGACTCCGGGTTAACACACTCAATCTCAGAAACCGAAACACAATGTAGCAAAGAGAGAAATATGATCCTGATTGCAATAGGTTCCTGGACGTCCAACTAGCCTGTTTTTCCTCCAAATCGCGCTCAAGCCTAGGTTTCGTGCCAGGTTTACGTATAGAAAGCAACAGGGCGACCTACGCGCCCGCACCCAAATAGTTGCCAATATTATGGTCCTAACTTTCTTGTACAGATGTGTTCTAGGGTCTCTTAAATAGACTTCAAAATGGTACTGGTAGTTACCCAGGCTACTGCATGATTGTTGTGAGATGCCCCTTAATCTTTCCTAGCGCAGGCAACCAGGATTGCACGACCGACGTGTGCAAGAACTCGTGCGGCTTCCTAGATTTGCTTGCACTAGCTGCACCATGTGCAGGTTTGATGCCTAATGCCTAAACCCGAATCCTAAGCCCTAAATCCTTCTAAACTCTAAATCCTAAACCCTAAATCCTAAACTATAAATCCTAGATCCAAAGCCCTGAGCCCTAAATCCTAAACCCCCTACGTCTGGCCCTAGAGCCTGGTTTTAGGGATTCAGTTTAGGGCTCAGGTTGATCTTGCGGGTCCTTCCTTTGGGTTTAGGATTTCAGGGTTGAGGGTTTTTGGGTTTCAGGGCTTAGGGTCTAGGGTTTTAGGGTTTAGGGTTTTAGGGTTTTAGGTTTTCAGGGTTGAGCTGTTAATTGCTTTGGTAGCCCTGAGCCTATGCCCTATGCTGCGCTCACTAGCGGGCAAGACCTGTTTCATGCCCGATGCGGCTTGCATCCCTAAACCCTAAACTCTAAGCCCAAACCCTAAACCCAAACCCTAAACCCCAAACCCTTCACTACTTGTGACGGGCAGGGAAATAGCTACAGTAACAAGCTCGTAGCACCCTCACAACATGTTCAGTCCCAACAGAATTGCCCAAAGGGTCCATGTAGGTATGTAGTATATGCATGGGGCCCAAAGTAGGCTCCCATATCATGGCCCAAGTATATACCATGTAGCTACATGGAGCCTTTGGGTTACAGATGCTGACGCGAGCCCTGATATCCGAAGTTAGCAGAGAGCTCCTCCAGACGAACCCGTGTACCTGTACCTGGATGTTGAAAATCTCGCAATTAAAGTCCAGGCGGGACTCCGTGGCATTCATCCATCTTGTTGGCGAACTTCTACTTGAGCCCAGACACAATCGGGTGCATTGCATCTTCTATCCAGCCTTCTAATATTGATCCCCTTAAATGCCCTTGCCATGTTCATAGTACATCGCTGGAAACCCTGTGGTTACCCCCCCATTCGGAGAAACGCCCGGAATCAGCGGTTCAGCGCTTACATGGGCTCTTTCAAGAAGAGGGTATATGGAACCCAGAACCCATTAATTTAGGTAACTCTGGAGCCATAGGGTTATAGTCCCCCGCAAGTAGATAGAATATGGTTTTGGGTATATTGCTCGGTTGAGGGTTCAGAGTCTAGATCGAGGGCTTCAGGCCTTGCGCCTGTCAGGGGATGGTGGATGAAGCCAAACGACGCGCAAGGGTTAGGCTTTTCAAGCCATGGTTCTCGACGAGGTTAAGAGCATATGATTTAGGGCACAATCTTACCAGCAAGACGTGTAACATATTCAGTTTCCATGGCATGTTCCGTTTTATTCTTTGTCTCTGCTATAACCCTAGGCCCTACACCCTAAATGCGTGATTTCCATGCGTAAAGGCTGCTATTTGAGCTATAGTCTAAACTCCTTAAAGGATTTATATAGGAGATTATATAGGGACTGCCATAGGGGATGTTGAGGGGGATACTTGGAGTTTCGACTATAGAGCATATGTTTTAGGTCAAAATCTTACCAGCAAGATGTGCGATATATTCAGTTTCCGTGTCATCTTCCATTTGATGCTCTCCTGTGGCCCTAAACCCTAAAAACGAGCTTCCATGCGTAAAGGTTGCTAATATAGGGACCTAAATAACTACCAATAGGATGGTTCCATATTCCTTTCATATTTATAGTATATGGTACCTCAAAAGGACCTCAACATGGTATTGGTAATTATTTAGGGCCCTAAACCCTGTTGTAATTTGGTAGTTTCCATTTTCTTTTCCATTATCCCAATATAACGTCTGTATAACCCTATGAATTTATTTAGGCCCCTGTAGTATTTGGGGTTCACCGTCTGCCATTGGACTGTCTTGTCAACGATAGGGGCCAAGGCCAAAGCTGCATGTTAAGACTCTTTCCTGTGGTAGGGGAAAAATTAACTGGAGAGGCCCCTGGGATATTTAATCTGTTCCCTAATGGCTTTAATAGGGGACCATATGTACTAATATTTTTCAAGGGGCCAACCTAGATAAGGGTGTTTAGGGTTTAGGGGTCTGGGGCCTCATAAGGCCGTTTACGCAGATGCCCCTCATTGTTTGGGGGTATAGTGTTGAGCCCTGAAATTTGTGAGGAGGGCATGTGGAATTTGATCTTCAGAAATGAAATGATAAGACATTGTGACCCGCAAAGTACTGCAGCCTGTCCAAACCACGTGTCTACGTACCTCAATAGGATATTCTGGTCCGGAAGTATCTGAGATGTTCTCGAAATCATGGGCCCCTTTGGTTCTAGATTATATTACGGCACCTAGTATTGAGGGGTACCGAAATGGGACCCTACTTTTGGGAACTACCCAGATTCTAAAACTACCCATATAACTGTAGACCCTGAACCCTAAACCCCAAATAGTAGCTTCCATGTTCTTTTCCATTATCCCTGTATAACCCCGCCTATATATACCCTAAAATCCCTATATAACCCATCATGGTAGTTTCCATTTTCTTTTCCATGATCCCTATATTACCCTACATTATACCCTAATACAACCCCTCTAAATACTATAATCCCAGTTTCCATTTGATTTTTCATGTTCTTTTCCATTTGATTCTCCATTATCACCCCATGGGTACCTATGTTACAGGCCATGTCCTGCTCTAGACCCTGAACCCTAAACCCCAAATAGTAGCTTCCATTTTCTTTTCCATCATCCCTCTGTGAGCTATAGTCTAAAATCCTAGTATCCCCCCTCGAAAGCCCTATAGTAGTCCCCTATATAATTCCCTACATAGCCCCCCTTTAAGAAGTTTAGACTATGGCTCAAATAACCCCTATATATACCCCTAATTTTGGGGAACCAGCCATTCCTAAACCCTAAACCCTAAACCCATTTCCTGTTCTGCAGCCTGCTGAGGTGGTCCTCCTTGCAGAGATGGCGGAGTTAGTACCCCGAAACCAGCGGGTGCACTGCTCGGTTCGCGGGGGCTTAGGAAGGGTTTCAAGTTCCTGGGTACAGACTAAACCCCGAACATCCGTTAACCCAATAGTCCCCATTAAACAGATAGAATAGGGGCCCCATTAAATACATAAAACATGGGGTATGGGGATCTTATTAGAGTATACCCAAAGCCATATTCTATGTACTTGCGGGGGAACTATTTCAAGTGCCGTGGTACTAAACCCTTAACACTATAGCCCCCATTAAATAGATAGAATATGGGGTGGGGATCTTATTAGAATGTACCCAAAGCCATATTCTATGTACTTGCGGGGGAACTATTTCAAGTGCCGTGGTACAGACTAAACCCTAAACCCTACTTGGAGGGTCAGGGGAACTTGGTAAGTAGGTTAACAACCCTTCTAATGATCTTACTGTTGCTTAGGGGGAAGGGGGAATCAGTATACGGACTCTTACAGGGGTATATATTGGGATTATATAGGGATGATCAAAAGGATCCACTCCCTTAAGCAGCAGCTAGTCATAATAATGAGGAATATGCTCTCGTAAAACGGTAGCTGCAGATGTAACGCAAGTTTTGTTCGATGCTAACTGCTAGGCGCCTGAAGTACCCATTACACGATTCGCACAAAAAAACACAGTTCCAAATCGTGCAGCACATGGAACTCAAGAATGAAGCCAAACCGAGCGTATCTCGTAGTGAGCCCATTCGGCTGACACAGACACAGGTCGAGGCAATTCGCGAGCTGCTTGCAGAAATTGCTGAGCAGGCTGCCGCGACCGAGGTAGTGTAGAAGCCTGACAAACTGAATACTTGAGCAAATTACGAAATGTTTACAACATTTTCCCTTGACCAAAATCCCTGTGCAGAGTCTCGGACTGATGGTATAGGGATGGGTCAAATCATCGTGAAAGTCTGCTGGCATGAGGGCTCCATATGATTAGGAGGACATTTGTATGTTTTGGGCTGCATGGGTTCCAGCCTTTATTACGTTGAACCTTAGTTTTTTGGGGTGCGGAGGTGTCCGTTGCTTGGAGCACTGGACGACTTTGTAGGGGCGTCATTAGAAAACCCTAGACCCCTAAACTCTAAACCCTAAACCCTGACATGGCGTTAATGCATATCTGGCTGCCTAAAGCTGGATCATCAGAGCTTTGGGTAGCATGCTTACAGTCCCAGATGTACAATTTAGCCGTAGAGGGTTTAGGGTTTAGGGACAACCATGCTGAAATCTGATTTGCAAATTGCTGTATATGATCGAGTCCGATGTGCCATGAGGCAGTTGTTCGAGAACTCAAGTAAGCATGCTACCCAAGAGCACCTGCAAAGTCATGCATCAAAAAAGTGATGCCAAAGTCTGTCGAATTCGTTGCTGCCTCTCCAGCGACAAAATCAGACTCCTGCGGGAGGAAGGCCCAGGAATTTTTGGGACCATAAACCCAGAAAACTTCAGAGGACGGCAAGATTGCAAAGAACCGCACTGCTTCCTGCGTTGAAGAATACTCCTGCTTAGAAGGAGGTCATAATTCCATCTGCACAGTAGGTGTCAACCCTAAACCCTAAACCCTAAACCCTAAACCCTATACCACAGCAAGGAGCATGTCCTTGTGGAAGCGGCTCCCCCAAAGTCGACTACCTTTATCTAGAAAAATATGAGCTATAGTCTAAACTCCTTAAAGGGGGGATTATATAGGGGGTAATATAGGGGACTACTATAGAGGTTATTAAGGGGGATACTAGGAGTTTAGACTATAGCTCATATGACCCTACATATGCGAACCCTTTGGAATTATTGCGCTCTGCTCCAGATAGCTTACTGGTGGTGAGTAGGCAATGAGAGAATATAATCCCTGTATACTCCTCATATATATGTATATATTAATTTTCCCTTCTTCCCTACTAACCCCCAGTCGGCCCTGAACCCAAACCTTAAGCCCTACATAACATCATATGCCCTTATTCCCTACTAACCCCCCAGAAGGTTGAGGTCATGCAAGATGTTGGCCATCAACTGTCTAAACTGCATGAGCAGAAGATGCAATGAGCCTTTCACCTGCATGAAGGACCTTACTGCATATGAGCTATAGTCTAAACTCCTAGTATCCCCCTTAACCCTAAAGTAGTCCCCTATATAATCCCTTATATAACTCTTTAAGGAGCTGAGACTATAGCTCATATAGGGTTTAGGGCCACTTACCTGGTTCAGGGTCTACTGATGCCAAAGCTGTAGGCTCCTTAGGAAGCACTTTGCATTTTAGTATAGTAGAACCCTACATGGAGGGTGAGGAGGACTTAGTAAGAAGGTTTGTAACCCCTAGAGCCCATGTAGAAGCCCGAGCTATCCCCATTATGAACCTACTTACTAAGTCCCCCTGACCCTCCAAGTAGCGAATCATTCAACATGATATTTTCATTCTAGGTCTAGAGGGATGACAGAAAAATCCTTCATGATCCGTAGATGTCCCTAAACCCTAAACCCTAAGCCCTTAAACCCGGGTGTAGGGTTTAGGGTTAACCCTAAACCCCACAGCCAGAGTACCTCGAACCTGGGGAATTTGGACATTCTAGTCATACAGGATTCTTACTCACTCATTTGTTGTGGCATGTCCCGAAATCAGGTCACCATAGAACCTCATGTACTCAAGGAGGATCCGGAGCTCTAATACAGAGAGCGCCAAGCAGGATCTTAAGTGTGGCAACTACGAAATTCTAGCCTAAGACCCGGTCCCAGCCGTATCATCTCACTGCAGATGCAGCCCTTTCAACAAACTTTGTAATCCGTTGTAGGTTCATGGGATGTACATGGGGGAGGCTTTTGTCTGTATGAGCAAGTCAAAAGTTGGCGAGATGCTTCTAGCAAAAGTTGGCCGCAGCGTCTTCAGGCGCCGGAGCACGCAGCGCAAGATTCACAGATCGTGCAATGCAACTATTGCCAGCCGACCTCGGTAGCAGTTGATGACACAGACCTGTAGATCATTCGGTCCCAGTGAAGCAACGGCTGGAAGCCGGGTTACCCAGCAACGCCAAGCCTAGATACTACTTGTACTTCCACAGCTTCAGGTATCTGTCTACATCGCAAGATGAAGCTACACACTCCGTTCTTTGGACTTGAAACGGAAGACCGCTCGCCAACTCGCCACAGACCTGAGCTTGCACGCCCTTTGCCAACCTTGAGAGCAACACGCAAACCTGAAGCCCCAGACGATGCTTCCAGCCCTCGTGTGGGTTCCATAAACAAAAAATCGCTTGTTGTTTCGGGCGTTGACGGCTTAGGGTTTAGGGATCAGCGTCTATGGGTCGGGGCTTAAGTACTCAAGTTGAAAAAAGCTCCTGAACTGCCATCCGCCATGCGCTGGCTCCTCTTCTTTGCGCAGGCCGCTGGGGGTTTAGGTGATCAGTGCTTGGGTGTGGGTATTTCACTTCGGGATTGCCAGTCCCCTGAGAAAGTGAACTCATGTTCAGTGAGCCTCTTCTGGAACTATGTTGAAAGCATGCGTGCGGGGTTTTACAGCTTTGCGTTGAGGCTGGGTGGAGAGATTGCGGTTGAGCATTTGGGATCGCATCGGCTGCTTGCGCCTGATAATTCCAACCTGGGCCCGCCACAGTCACTCTTCGATTCGCTCGGGGTTTTATGGACCTAGACCCTCCTTCTGCCCTCTATTAGGGCCTAAGTACCCACTATTAGGGACCATATATCCCAAATTAAGGGTAGAAGGAGGGTCCTGGGAAATATAGGTGTTTTGCTAGTATAAAACCTATATAATGCCTAGAATCCCTGTAGTCTCCATTTTCTTTTCCATTACCCAATATAACCCCAATATGTACCGGAAATGGTGTTTTGCTAGCTGCTAGGGCTACTAGGATGATTTTGCGGCCGCCTAGGCCCGCCCAAAACCTTTATAGCGCGTGATCCCCAAAGCTCCGACCCCATATGAGCTATAGTCTAAACTCCTTAAAGGGGGTTATATGGGGGATTACATAGGGAACTACTATAGGGGTTATGAAGGGGGATACTAGGAGTTTAGACAGTAGCTCATATCAATACACCTGAAACTCCCAACCCTAAACTCAAAACCCCCGACCATCTATTAGATACTACCAGGACCTCAAACGTAGGTAAAATCATGCCCCAAGCCCCCTCAAAGGGCAATTTTTCCACACGCTTTTAAACATCCGCACCCCCAAACCTCCTTAACCTTTAAACCCTAGACCTCCTTTACCCTTAAACCCTTAACCTCCTTAACCACAACTATGGTCAAATCCCAGTTGAGCAGAGATCAATGTCCTCTAGTGGGGAACCATTTTGCGAGTGGCGGTAAGGAGCTTGCCGTAAGCAAACGTGTGGGTTTCGTAAGCTACCGTAAGCAAAACCGTTCCGCATGTTGCGCCGTAAGCTCTAATTTGGGGTTTTCCACGTTGCCACCGTAAGCGCCGTAAGCGTTAAAAAGCGAGCGCCGTAAGCTAATAAACCTTGGATTTCATAAGCCACTGTGAGCAAATTCCTTTCTAGTGTCAAAGAATTTGGATAAGAATTTTGACCCCCGCTCAGGCTCATGTAGCACTCTGAGACACGCTAGATCCAAAGCTCCAAACCTTCCCCGCCTACATCAGACAGGTCCATGCGGAAGCTGTCAGAGTTTCGGGGTTTAGGTTTTGAATTTCAGGGTTTAGGGTTTAGGGTTTTAAGCTGCAGTTCCGTCTGCGAGCCCTCAAACACTGAACCCTTAAAACGCGTTCAGACCATAGGTTCCCCTACTCCCACCCATAGTACCCCCCGCTGTGAAAAGACGTGAATTATCCTAATTGTCCTTAAATATTGTCAACCAAGGCGGGTCAATTATAGAGCGGGGCTAGTAGGGGAACACATTCTTATGGGCTATATAGGGTTGAAAAAGGGTTTAGGATTCACTTCCTAAGTAGTCACCAATACTTCCGGGAACCCTGCATACTTAAGGCAATGCCCCCTGCCAGTAAGAGTTACAGAGACGGTAATTATGGGGTTTTATTATCGCAGCACCCAGACAAAACCCATTGAGGGCAATTACCGTGAGGGGGAATGACGTATTGTATATGGCAGCTACAGAAAATTACCCCCTAAACCCTAAACCCTACGTAAGCCCTAAGCGAAATCCCAAAGCGTCATCCCTAAACCCCAAATCCTAAATCCCTAAACTCTAAACCCTAAACCCCTAAACCCCAAATCCTAAATCCTTAAACTCTAACCCCTAAACCC
>CAJNIZ010044869.1:6931-30982 GCA_905231905.1 Symbiodinium pilosum
CCTAAACCCTAAATCCCTACACCCACAGTCAAGGATCTGCACTGCCAAATGGCGCCTTACCGAGCCAGGCCCCTTTGCATTGCAACAAGCGCGCGAAGCCTGGGTCATTGCGTAGGGGCCCAGTTCATCTTGACACCCTTAACCCTAAATCCTGAAAGTTTAGGGNNGGGTTTAGGCTTTAGGGTAAACCCTAAGTCCTAAACCCTTAACCCCAAATCCTAAGCCCGAACCCCTAAAGTGACTTCTGAGCGGGGTTCAGGCCATCTTGGATCTTGCATAGCTGAGTAGCCCACCTAAACTTTTGCCACCCTAGACAGTCATAAGTAGTAGTTTCCGCTCTCTCTTCCATTATCCCTATTTCAAATTTATACATATATATATATAAAACTCCATATAAGAGACAGTACTGTGGAGAATGGGCAGTTTGGAACGCTAATAGAGTTTACCGCGCTTACGTAGAAAATGTGTTTGAGGTTCACGGGATTCAGTTCGAGGATGCCGTTACTGCCCTGCAACTGATACGCCGTCCTGTGTGGCAACGTAGAAGTCTAAATGGTAGTTTCCCATAAAAGGGGGACCCCAATATAGACCCCAAAACACTATAATCCTTATTATGGGGACCGCAAAAAGGTAGCCCTAATTTGCGTCCACGATACCTCAAACCGACCTCAAAAGTGTACTGGCCATGATGTATAATCCCCCTTAAGTAGATAGAATATGGCTTTTGCAAATTATAGTAAGATCCTCATATACCCCAAATTCTATCTACTTAACGGGGATTATAGGCCCCTACTGTACCAGCTGTGACCAGAAGCTTAGAGCCGCATGACCTGCGCCAACCCGTTGCACGAGAAACGTGATTTCATCATCTTGAACCTGAACATTGGTATTTAGGGTTTAGGGTTTAGGGGTATTTAGGGTTTAGGGTTTAGGTTTCATGTGGTTCCCTATGCGAACCTCATTAACATCATGGTTCATCCTGATTCCATGTTCGTCCTGGGGTTGCAGCATTCTAGGAAAGCTATACCTAAGAATGAGCCAGTGATCCAGGAAGAAACCGCGGACCCTCATGCTGGGATCCCTACTACCATCTCAAGGGATGTTCGTTCTTCCGGGGTTCCGGGCAATTCCTGGAAATAGTTTAGAAGAATACAGGGTCATATACAAAGGTGGAATGGAAAAGACAATAGAAACTACTACTTAGTTAGGGTTGATGGTCTACACTATGGTTTGCATGGTCCAAAGTATTGGCCGAGAACGCGACGCGAGGAAGTGTTATGCCCTTTCTCGTTTTTTCGTTCCAAGTCTTGCTTGCTATTGGGAATTGCCTATAACCGCGGGAAACGGGCCCAACGAGGAGTGCACAGTCTTTGGAGTATTGGGGTGTATATGAGCTATAATCTAAACTCCTAGTATCCTCCCTAATAACCCTTGTAGTGATGCCCCGTATAATCCCCTAGATAACCCCCTATTTGAGGAGTTTAGACTCTAGCCCATATGGGGCCACCATGAAGTTCATGCCCAGGCCCTCGCAACTTAGATGGCAACAGGACATGTCTGACTAATATCCCTGGCACTACTGCGCCACCCAATGGAAACGCTAAGCCGGCCAGACAATTCCCCCTACGACCCGTCAAGTACGCACCAGTGACCTGCTCCATAAGCGGCATGGAAGCATCCAAGGTGATCCCACCTGCGCATGTGCACTAAGGGGTGATGGTTTAGGGACCTTTGGTACCCGCAGCATGGTATAGGATACGTGTGAAGACAGCCAAAAACTCATCCAAGAATGTGAGACATCCAGAACCCTAACAACTCACCCTTGGAGCATACTTAGTAGTTTCCCAAAACAAGAGACCCCAACCACAAGATACTAAAGTCTTGAATATGGGGACCCCAAAAAGGGTACCCCTACATTTGGGAAACCCCCACTTAGGGTTTAGGGGCATACCTGAAGGTCTCCTGATGTTTGCTCAACACCCCGCCAGACCTCAGCACCAGCTGTCTCGAAGCCGTCACGCCAGCCCTAGCAGCAATGACCTGATCGGTCCCTACTTCTCAGGGGGCTCAAAAGGTGGGATGAAGGTAGGTGGCGTAAAGGAAATAAGCCCCAACATAATAGAATCTACAATAGAACTTTTGCCTAAGCCCTTTGAACCTTTTGTTCCCATTTGTCGCGCTATCACGGCCAGCAGTCGCATTACTGACGCGCACAAGGAATAGCTGACGCGGATGCATCGTTCTAAGACTGTACTGGCGCGAACTAAGCTGACGCGGCCAGGCATTACTTTCATGTTTATATAGGACTCCGCATGGGGGGTTTTGGCTGCTGCTCAATGGGGCACCTAGCTTTGTCCCACCTTTTGAGCCCCCTGAATAGGGAAACTCATACCCTAAAACATACAAAGGATACCTACCGTGGCTTCAACGACGGTTCCTCCTGCTCCCCTCCTGACTCCCACGCGTCATGGCCTCCGATACTTCTTGCAATGTTGCAGCATCACCAGCTTCGAGTTCAAAGGATGAGCCACTGATGCCGTGGATGCGCAACAGAACCATAGCTCGAAGAATCCGCGAGAGGGGAAGCACGAATCTAGAGGCTTTCAGCACGTCGCCATGGGAGTTGAGCCGGGTGCGCGCTTTCTTGCTTCTGCAAAGCTATGATGCATAGGTTTCGGATGGCTTTATCCACAGGAGCTGTAATCACAATTGTCTGGACATACGCCCAAATGAACCTCAATGAAATCCCTAACAGTTCCGGACCCAAACTCGGGCTTGCCTACTTGAGAAACAGACTGCTTGTGCGAGCTACACGAGCTTAATTGGGAGTCCCCCTATGCCCCGTCCTTCTTATAGGCCATCTTATAGGAGGTCCCAGAAGAAACCGCTTGTTTTGCAACGTNNCCCCCCCCCCCCCCCCCCAACAAACTCCTCCAGTATAGGTATCTGAGCGCTCTGGCTCAACGATGTTGGTTTGAAACTTCGGATCGTGTTCAAAGCTTACAAGATTTCAAACGCATTTCAATGCTTCGTTGAAAGGTTGAGTGCCAGTTGAGTGCGAAGGGCATCGGACCTTAGAATGTTGTATCTGTCTGTATCTCAATTAACCAGAAACAAGGGCACACCTTGGGAAGCGCAGGCATGAGTTCAGTCCCAAGGCTCAAAGCACCGCCTTCATAGATGAATGTATAAATGAACCCAAAACTCAAAGCTCTACACCCTAAGCAGGATCTGCGCCGCGAAACGCCGTGGAGCCTGCTGACTAAGCACCATCACTTGGGGTTTGGTCTGGCCAAGACTTGGTACTTTTATCAATGTGTGCGTGTCATCTTTGCTTGGGTTTGGGGTCTAGCTTTAATCACTGGATCTGGCGAATACTATTGAGGTTCCTCTCCTACAGTCTTCTTGTTTTGCCATAAGTTACCCAGTACGTAGGACGATAGCCTGAGTTGTTGCCATCTTTCTCGCTGCACAAACATGTCGAGCGTACCTTTTTGGTGGGTGACTATAAGCAGGATAATCGTATATTGGCCCCGCCCTTTTGGGAAACTACCGGATCGACGCTGGAGCCTCACCGAAAAACTACGCCGAGGTGTTTCATTGGGAGTTGAAAGCCGGCAAACCCTACAAAGTTGGGTACTGCTCCCACCCTGTAACAAACTATATAGAGAGGTCATATTAAGGGCTATGTATAAGATTGGGGGGAGTACCCACCTAAAAAGCATGTTTAACAGATTTCTGTTTTCTGTGCTCCTGGCTTTGTGCCACCTGCCACCGCAGCGTTCGGGTCCTTCAAGATATGGCTCAGGTCTTAGGTTGGCCGATGGCCCCCTAGCATGGGCCCTTAATCCTCGGGTCCTTATATACCGAGTATATGAAATTTTATACCCTACAATCTGCAACAGAGCTTAGACCAGGAAAATTCCAAGGATTCAGGGTTGGTTCTCAGGTAGTTTTGAGTTTTAAGGCAGGGGATGTAGAGTTCTGGAATTTTCGGGGGCACGCTCTGTGGGTATCGGCTGTGCTGGCTATAGGCTGAGGGGTGGCGGTTCAGAGGGTTGAGACAATTAAGTCACCGTACTCCTTGACCATTCAAAGGTCATTCGTATAAAGCATCTCCCAAAACATGTCCGAGCTACTTCAAATGTACTACATGTTCAGGACGTCAGGGTATACGACAGCCAAAGTACCGAAAACACAATTAGTCAAACATATTGATTTTCACAGTGATCCTGATACTGCAAGTAGTATACCATATCATACTTATAACTCATAACACTACTAGACTGAAACTGATAACAATGCACCTCCAGTGCTGCTGGTGATTTGCGGGCATTTGATACCTCTGCGGCTTCTGGACGGCCCTAAACCCTAACCTCCTCACCCTAAACCCTGAACCCCCAAGTGCCATTCGCCCTCACAACCTCAAGACTGATCACACAACTGTTAAAGCCCCACGCGTTGGTAGCCTTAGGGTTTAGGGTTTAGGGGTCCTAAGCTGTTAAAGCCCCACGTGTTCGTAGCTTAGGGTTTATGGCGTGGTACTGCGTAGCTTTCAACGGAAAGGGCACAGTGCCCCTGTGTGTTGTTCAGAGTATCTGTTGCCGGTTCCCTTGATCACTTGCCCTTCACACAAAACACCACCCCCCACACCCACTCACCCCCAACGTCAAATCTGTACCTTTCTCAATATGGGATTCTATGAGAATATGTACCTTTTTGAGCACGCTCTGCGCACAGCCGGCCAGCCTTCCCGAAAACCCCCATAAACCCTAAACCCAGGAGTACTTACTACAGCTGCTGGTGGTGGTGCTAGTGACGGTGGCAGCGGTGGCGGTTGCTTCATGCTGGGATCAACCCAAGTCGGAGGTCATTCCTATCTACTCCCTTATAACCCTATATAATTATATAATCCCTAGAATCCTGGAACCCCCTATACAATCCCCATACCCCTAAAACCCTAGAACTTCACCTCTACCCCCTTTCCTGGGCAGGTGCGTCTCAGGAATGGTGATCCATACGCCTGCGGTAGGAACCTTGGAAAGGGAACTATGGCTTCAAAATTGGAGGAGGGGCGGAATGGTTTTGCCGGTTAAGGGGTTTCGGTTAGAGTGTTTAGGGGTTTAGGATTCGAATGTGGGGACCTTGCCGTACTCAATCTGGAGACTGCTCTCGCGGCTCTTGGGAACGTGGGGGTGTGGGTTTCATACAGCTTTAGTGTTCCCATCTTGTGCGCAGCAGACTGGACCTGAAAATAGCTCTATTTCCTCTAATGAGAGTCCCCGAATAACCAATTTACAAAGTGGCCCCCACAAGGTGCCCACATGTTTAAAGCCCGCACATAATACTTCCCCTTCCCGTAAATAGGGATGCCCGCACATACACCCCAACAAATGACAACCCTCATTATGGGACCCTCCCCCAAACGCACCCCAAATTTTGGTTGCAGCCCTGATCCCTATATGCCGCTATATAACCTCTATCAAGTCATTTGAAGGTACAACTAAATTTCGGAAACCCTGAACCCTATAGCAGCCTCGCTGGAAAACCCTAAACCCTAACCCCTACCAGACCTTAAGCCCTGACCCGAAACCCTAATAAACCTTAACCCCTAAACCCCTACCCGTAAAACCGAATAACCAACCCAAAAGCCCGAAAACCTGAATCCTAACCCCTAAAACCAATTTACCTTTTTGGGGGTCCCCATAAGAGGGACTATAATATGTTAGGGTCTGTGTTGGGGTCCCCTTTTGTTTGGACAAAGTACCATTTAAAACATAACCCAAATATGATGCCCTAAAGACCATCAAAAAACCCTAGATAAAACCTTTTCTTGGTCCACGGCACACAAGCAGAGATTCGAGGCTCATTTTGCCATTTCGGGCCCAAAAAGTGGGGATGGTCCAGAAACGGCCTTTTGCCAGTTGGAAATGGCCTTTTCTTGGTCTACGGCACACAAGCAGAAATTGGACGCCCATTTTGCCATTTCGGCCCCAAAAGGGGATGGTCCAGAAACGGCCGTTTTCCAGTTAGAAATTACCTTTTCTTGGTTTACGCGGCCCAGAAACAGAAATTCGAGGCAAATTTTACAATTTCCGACCACAAAAGGCGGGATGGTCCAGAAACGGCACGTTTCCAGTCAGAAATGGCCTTTTCTTGGTCTACGGCACACAAGCAGAAATTCGAGGCCTATGTAACCCTAAACCCTAAACTAAACACTCTTAAAACCCTATTAAAAACTGAGGCCACGGCATCCCGGCCTGCAGCGCATCCACCATAGGCGATGCCACCTGCACAGGCCCGAAAAGCAATAACACTGAGAGTTTACCTGTGGCTCCAAAAACCTACAGTTTAGTAGTAAGAACCCCTGAATTAGTGGGTATAACCCATCAAACTGTAGGTTTTTGGGGTTACAGGTAGGGCTTATAGGGTTCTAGGGTTGATAAGGCTGATAGGGTTTCGGGTTGATAATGTTTATATTGTTTAGGGTCTGATTTATAGGGCTTATAGGGTTTATAAGGTTTATAGGGCTTAGGGCTTATAGCATTAATAGGGTTTAGGGTCTATTGGATTTATAAGGGCTAATAGGGTTTAGATCTTGGTTCCCCAACCTACAAGCAATGAGGACCCTGTGCCTATCTTTAACTATAGGGTCTTTAGTAGAGGAGACGGGGCTTCCAGGGCAAACCTGAGGGAGTGGAGAAAGCTTACATAGGGAGAATGGAAAAGAACATGGAAACTACTACAATGGTGTTATCTAGGGTTTAGGGTTTAGCGATATATAGGGGGGGATATATTGGGATACTGGGAAAGAACATGGAAAACTACTATTTAGGGTTTAGGGTTATAGTTTTTTGTGAAGTAGATAGAATATGGGGTATATTATTGCGTCCATATAGGGATAATGGAAAAAGAAAATGGAAACTCCTACTTAGGTTTTGGGTTTTATGTAGCTTGTAGAATTGCATCATGACGGCGTGGCCGCGAGGCCCCGCTTGTGGAGTTGGTACCCACCCCTCTACCTGGCTGGTGGCACTTTGGAGCCAATGCCCGGGAAGAGGACGCGCAGGCCTTGAGGGATACCTGCATAGGAACAACAGTTTAGACCAGTAGAAAAAAGTCGGTATTTACTGGTCGGAGTGCTTGGATACGTACAGACAACATACATCCCATCCAGCTGTGACACCTTACATATGTCATGCTCCCTCTCTTGGTCCGTGTCTCTGTCTCCGCCACTCTTTCTTGGGTATGGCACACAACCTCATCGGAAACCCTAAGCCCTAAACCTGTAAACCTGAAACCCTAATGAACCTTGTTTCATTCCAGGCGCATCAAAGGATCAACAAGCATTTGTCATCCCACACCTCATCAAAACAAGATTCCTTAGGGTTTAGGGCTTTGCACGGACGATTTAATGGCTTCCTTGTGCTCCAAGCCCTAACACTCAACTACAGCACCCTGCGCCCTGAACCCGAAACGAGAACCCCCTAACCTAAACCAGACAATCAAGACTATATTCCTCATGTAAAATACCATACCCCAAAAGGAGGGTATAATCTTACTCTACATTGGGCACCATAGTATCCCCAAATAAAACACTACTCAGATTGAGTTTACGCACCCTGCCTTCGCCCACGGCATCTGGTGCCCCAAACCTCAATGAGTCAGTCTGAAATTCGGACTGCTGCTTCGTACTGACAAATTTTGTATGATGGGGAATGATGGGTTAGGGCTCAGTTCGGGCTAACGGGCTGCTGGGTATCCCGGTAGTTTAAGCCGTTTGAAGTATGTGCAGGGTTCAGGAAGCGATTCTATCTACAACTGAGACCCTAAACCCTGAAACCTAAACCCTGTACATCCCCATATAACCCCAGTAAACCCCATTAAGGGGACCCCCCAACTACTGGTAAATGTAGGAGACTATAGGACATCACCTGGTCATGACTTGGGCGTCGCACTACCTAGCTTGGTAGGCATGACGGCGTGCAGCCACGGGCGTATGAACCCATATGGGCTTTCCAAAGTCAGGGGTAACATTTTGAGGGGGTCCCTATTTGAAGGATTCTAGTATTTTGGTGTCTATATTGAGGTCCTCTTAATTTGGGAAACTCTTAATCCTGTACTGCTGTAAGGTCCATACAGCGACCTACCGGCTCCTCCAGAGGAAAGAACCTTTTGGAATAGTATGTTTTGAGTACTCCCCCCAATAACAGTTTATATGAGGGGTCATATTAAGGGCCATATATAACCGCATACTCTAATTATTATCCAACTGTTACTGAGGGTCCCCAAAGTATGTCTTTTTTCAGGTTGGGGCTGCCACATACCAGACATAATAAACCCTAAGCCCTAAATCCCTAAACCTTAACCTTGAACCCTAGACATAATGAACCCTAAACCCTAAATCCCTAATAATCCATGCTGAGGAGACACAGCTTCAAGGGCAGGCACTGCTTGTGCACCGGGCACCCTCTCCCACGCAAACATGAAACCTGAAGAAAAACCCTCATGAACAATGTCCCTATGGACCTGTGACGATCTATAATAGGGTGCGATAGTCCACTAGCTATTGTTGGAGAAGGTAAAAACTCCCTAAAGCATGCATTCGTGCGTAGACACTGTGGAACTCTTGAAGGGGCACCAAGCGTCCTCTCAGAAAATATATTCCTGTATGAGCTATAGTCTAAACTCCTAGCACCCCTGCTTAAGCCTTATAGTAATCCCCTACACAACACCTCTTAAGGAGCTTAGATTATAGCTCCTCTGAGCCCGAGTCATGACGTAGCCATCATGCGTCGGGTCCAGAAGCTCATCCTGGGCAGGTGTTTCAAGGGCTCAAGGGCGCTAATGCAAGCTACCCTACATTATAATGGGGGATATATAGGGATAATGGAAAAGAAAATGGAAACTGCTATGTATAGATTGGGTTAAGGGTTTCAAGGGCTCAAGGGCTCAAGAGTTCAAGGGCTCAAAGGCTCAAGGGTTTAGGGTTTAGGGCTTAAGGGGTTAGGTTTTGGGGTTTAAGGTTTCACCGCGGCGCCCAGGAAAAAAGGAATGGATGGTAAAGAATTTGGGGACCACCCCAAGAATCCGAGGAAGGACAAGGATTGACAAACTTTCTCTGCTGTTCCTCACTAGCCTGCCATTTTTGCCCTCCTTGGATTTCCTTTGGTATTCGCAGCCTCTATCTCTAGCCGCCATTTCAACCTAAGAGCCTCCACTAAACCCAAAACCTCAAAACCCAAAGCCCAAAAACCTTAAACTAAACCCAAAACCCTAAACCCACAACCCTAAACCCCAAAGCCCGAAACCGCATTGAAGATGCAGGCACAGAAGCCTAACCATCGGCCTGGGGTCTGCCTTTGACCCCTGCAAACTGAAACCCTTGGTGCTTACATTTTTATTTTGTTTCGGACCTTTTCTCCGTGATCCAGGCAGTCCAGGGTTTCGGGTCTAGGGTTTAGGAGGGAATAGGGGAATATATTATATAGGGATTATAGAAGGATTCTAGTCCCCCATAAGTAGATAGAATATGGCTTTGGGTATATTATGATCAGATCCCCAAATACCCCATGTTCTATCTACTTAAGGGGGACCATATATTATATAGGGATTAGATTCCCTTATTCCCTACTCACAGCCAGTAAGTCTGGGTTCCTAGCAGTCCTACGCGGTTTAGGGTTGAGGGTAACAACCACTGAAACCAAAACCCATACCAAACCCCAAACAGGCGCCTACGCCGGAGGCTGCAGGTAGCACTATATGAGCCCTTGTGGAAACTCCTAGTATCCCCCTTAATAACTCCTATAGTGGTCCCCTATATAATCCCCCCATATAACCCCCAATTAATTTAGACTTTAGACTACAGCTCATATAGGGGGTCCTCTCTAAACTTTTAGGTGGCAAGTTGCCCAAAGGATTCTAAGTTGCTGTATGGTAACCTAAGTAGGGTTTCTAGATAAGGACTTAGTAACCTGGTCTGCGGGTCAGTATCCCTCAAACAAAAAGGAACGAATACCTAGGATCCTTTGGGTTAGGAAGCATTGGAATACTGGGTTTGCTTCTCGGAACTCAACAGGGACTGTTTAGGGACCACCGCCGGCATCCCTTCCTCCAATCCACACAATTCTATCAGCACTAATCCTAAACCTTGGGTACTGCCCCTACCCAGCAGTAGTCTATATTAGGGGTCCTATTAAGGGCTATATATAATAATATGATATTTATTATGCAGCTGTTACTGAGTGGGGGCAGTACCCAACCTAAACCCTAAAACCAAACCCTAAACCCTGAGCCCTTTTGTCAAGCCCCAGGCTGTGTCGTCGAACTCAATGAGAGCATGGGCGTCCACATCGGGGTTATCTCCCAGAATCGGCCTTTGCACCGGGTGGGGACAAGGGCTCCACCTATTACATAGGGATTATGTAGGTATTATATTATATAGGGCATAAGGTGGTATGAGGATCATGGAGGGTGTAGGGATATTACCCCCCGGCAAAGGAGAATGAAAAAGAAAATGGAACATGAACTGGAAACTGGCATTATTCAGGGCTGTTGGTGACATGCATCTCTCTACTAAATTCATCGGTCATTGGCCCTTGTGGGGCTAAGTCATTCAAAATGCCTACACGTTTGCATCCTAGAAAGCCGACGCCCCTGAAATCGAGACCAGAACCCCTGAACCCTAACCCTTGAATCCCACTCACCTCCTGAAGCTGGTTTCGGGGATGTCCATTCATGGGAGAGCATTTGGGGCTCCTTGTGTTCCTTTCCACCCAAGCCAGCTTTCATGTGCAGTAAACTGGCTTGCTATTAAGGAACTTAAATAAAATTACCATAATCTGGGTATATCGTGAAGAAAAAGGATTCCTTGTTATAGTGGCTTAATTTGAATTCCTGGCAGCAACCCAGTCAAGAACTTCCACGGCTGAGTCCCACTCGATGAGGCGTTCAAGCAGTAGCGAAGATCGCAGTTCCGGGCGCTTTCGCGGTAGTTGATGAGGTTGCAGAAGTCTCAGTTTACGGTTTGGGCTTCGTTGAGAACATCCATGGGGTTACCATCCCTTGTGCACAGGTTTGGGAGGCTAGCACCCTGACCATGCAATGTCATGCGATGACAGCCGTGAACTACAGAAGGGATGTATGTTCTGCCGCTACCAAATCAACTCGCCCGGCACATGACATCCAACACAGAATGCTCCCTTCCCCCTAACACGTAAAACCTCCAGGCCCTGAACACTATGTTTGTCTCCCAGTAAAACTGGTCTCATATTGCGAGCATTTCGCATTAGAGGTTTGGCGGTGTCCAATCTTAGGGGCAGAGAGTGTAAGCTGCTGGCGATTTTCTCGGCAGGCCTCCACATCAGAAGAAGCTTGCACGGAACTTGGGTGTTTCTTGAAACAGCGGTTCCTCTAGGATCTGAGGGATAATTGCGTTGCGAGAACAAATGGATTCTGAGGTACATTAATACATAAGGATCATACCGGGATTCTTTGGAGGAAGTCCCATTTGCTTTGAAGGAAACAGCTCGTTTTGACCGCGCATTTGGACAATCATCGTTTGATGAATACCAGCACTGCTGGCGTTCACGCGCAGTCTGTTCCCATCTTTATCCATCTATTCTTACCTTCGCTCTTCCTTTTCTCGCCTGCCATCTGAACGTCCCTGCGTGCATCTTTCAAGAATTGGCGTAATGCAGAGGCGTGCCATCCTCGCGGGCGGTTTCAGCTGTTTTTGGAAGGACTGCCATCTGCTGATTGCTGTTTGATACGGATGTGCTGCTCCTGCAAGTGCTTTCAGATTGTAAAGCAAAATCATGTCCACACTGCAGCTCCGCGCTATGTTCATAATAAAGAATAACACCTCGACTACAGCTGCCTGTATGCAATAGGTTTGTGCCTTATCGGCATCCCCAAGCTCCAATCCAAACTCAACGCTGCAGTCCAAAAACTCTACGCTTCGTTTGAACATGTCAACCACTGGTGCCAGAAATGCCTTGCAAAAACCTAGCCCAGTTAGGTCACCCGTACTTACTGGCTGATTGATGACGCCAAGAAGATTTTCTGGAGATGCTGCGGCCGTGTCGATATAAACTTCCATTTGGGGTGAGGTGGGGTGAGGTCGTCATACTTTGCCTTTTTCCCTATATCCAAAACCCCGATCCCGACCTTACACCCTAACCCGTATTTATGGTTGCGCGCTGGCGGCACCCCTCCCCCTGCGGTGTGGTCGAGCTTGGGTCTGTGGGTTCTAAATCAGGACTGACAGGAAGAGCTCTGGAACTATAGAAGAGAAGAACAGAAAGGGGTTCCACCAGGAGTTATGTGGAATCAGTAAAGGGTTCAAGAAGAAGGAATCGAAGATATTCTAGAGATATACAGGGTTGTACAACGAACGAGAGATGGAATCCACTCCCCCGTGGTGGTGTGGTGAGGGATCTCATCAATTGGGATTAGGAACCAGCAAACAAGTAAAACAAGTAGGGCCAATAACCCTAAATCCCCAAACTCTAAAACCTAGCCCCTCACCCTTCCTGAACCCTAATCCCTAAACCCCAAGCCTTGGACCCATCCTCAGTCCCAAGGAGCTGTTGTAGGGGCCGGAATAACTAGAATAAGGTTTTGGGTGAGACTATACTTGACATTTATAAGGTCTATACGTATAAAGGGATATGAAAAGTTGCGTGTTGTTCAGGCTTCTACAGTATGTTGGTTGCTTGGCAACCTACACCCCGAAATGTTACTTGGAGGTGCTTTGCCACCCTAAACCCTAAACCCCTAAACCCTAACGTTTCTTGTGCCTGCTTGCAGTGATCCAAGCTCTCGCGTCCTGCAATGTGCAGACTTGCTTTCCCGAACAGGGTTTAGGGTTGTATAGGGTTTAAAGCTATACACCCTCAAAGCAGGGGCGATTTTTCGTGGGGGTGTCCAGTTTTGAGAGCCTTTACAAGGAAATATAGCAGAAATGGCCTGTTCCCATCTTATCTATCTATTGCTAGTCCCTCCAAACACCCAAACCCTAAACCCCAAACCCCTAAACCCTAAACCCAGGTTCTACCAAGGTCTTACTTACACGATCTAGGCAGATTGGAGTTTTGAGGGGGAGTAAGAAGCTGTCGGCAGGGATTGTTTAGGGGGTCTAGAATTTAGGGTTGGGTGCGTTGGGACGTCCCCACCATTTTAAAGACCCGCCCTCTCCCAATAAAAAAAAATCAGAGCTGTACGTGTCAAGACGCCATGCATGCGGTTTAGTTGTTTTCTTGTTTTCTGAGAGGTTTCATCACAAGAATGCGAACAACTGCTCTTCTTCGACCGACATGACAGGCTGGTGCTTAAGATAGTTAGTCGATGAGGTACTACTACAAAGAGTGTAGGCTTAAGTACATGAGCTACTGTCAATATGCCGCCATGTAATTCTTGGACATGGGTTCCTTATTGGGGACTATATTAGGGAGTATACTACTAAACTACAAGGGGGACCACTACGCCCACTTTTAAGGGTCCCCAAAAAAGGCTAGTATTGACACTTGCTCATATGGGGATCATGATTGGTGTCCACTCTCCCCTTCTGCACCAGTAAGTTGAATATGTTTGAGAGCACAAGCACTGGGAAGCTAAAGCACTCTGAACAGTGGGACAGTTCTTATTATTGGGGTATCGTATACTTTAACTCAAGAGACAGTCGGGAGCCCCCCTAGCCAGATTCAGAAGGTCTTAGGGAACAAACCGCCCTCAAACCATGATATACCAGGCCATCATTCCTCTGACTCCCCGAATCAGGTAGTAGACAAGCGGAATGAAAACCCCTTTGGCTCCTTCGGTTTAATTAAAGCTTGCCAGCGCCCCAAATCTGCTGTAACCATTCGAATAAGACTTGTATGGGCAGGGCCACCATGAGGGTGTATGTAACGCAGGTGCCCTTCTCAAAAAGGCTGATCTTTGGTCCAAAGTGCGGGCCCGAGACTGTAAGTCACGAGCAACTATACGAAAGAGGACCAAGTTGATGAGAGGAGTTTCCAATAGGCACAGAGTCTATATGCATGTATTTGGAGACCATGGTACATACTATGCACTTGTTTTGGGAAAAACCCTGCCTAAGCGGGATAAGGCTCTTAAAAAGGTAGGTCTTGGGACAGGGGGGTAACATATGTATATACATATGTACACGTATGTGTATGTATATATAATATAAATACAGGGTCTGCGTGCTCGTACAAGCTCCCTCCATCAAGTAGCTGCCTTAGACAAAGAGGAGGCCTGTAGGCCTGTAGCTATATAAACCTCTAGATAACCCTATTGACCCTATCTAATCCCTATATAAATCCTATATGGTCCCTATATTGCCCCTACATAAACCCTATATAGGCCCTATATGACCCCTATTTAAACCCTCTATAGTCCCTAGTCCCTATACGACCCCTAGAAAACCCTATATAGTCACTACATAGCCCCTACATAAACCCTACATAAACCCTATAATCCCTATACACTAAACCCTATACCCTAAGCCCTAAACCCTATACCCGAAACCCTACACCTTAACCCCTAAACCCTAAGCCCTGTACAATCCCCATCGAGATGTCCTTCATCTCGCATGGGGCCCACGCGCTCACAGTCCAGACCTGCTGTTCAGGCGCAGGGCGTCCGGGGCTTAGGGTTTCAGCCTGAAGTAGGCCTAATTACCAAGGGTTTAGGGTTTAGGCTTTACGGGCTTAAGGGTTTAGAAGTTTAAGGCATTCAAGGGTCAAGGGGGTTGTAAAGCCTGAATTAGGCTTTAATACTTAGAGCAAAGGTGTTGGGGTACAGTGTACCATGAGGCTTCTATCCGGGAAGAGTACCCTAAACCCTAAACCCATGAACCCATCAACCCACACCGGAAGATTTCACGCTTACGGCCTTCGGCAGACATGCCAAAGCCGAGTTGCGTGAAGTAGGTCCTGCGAAAGGGTTGAGGGTTTAGGGTTTAGGGTGCTTTGCAGAAAGCCTCCAGAAAGGAAGATTCTCCTCATCCATGTTAAGAACCTTACATAACAAAAAACACGCTAACCCCAAACCCTCATTCTTTGGGTTGGCCTTTAAGTCTTTGGAAAATTATTCACTAATTTGTTTCTCTACCAAATAATGAGAGAACAAAATCCCAAAGGACAACCCAGTTATGGCGGTCTCCGTAAACTGGGGGTCCCTGTTGGGAGCCTCACTACCAGAAGGCTCACAGAGCGTTGCGGTGCATAAGGGGGAGCACCCCATCTTTTTCGAATACCAACATATCCAGCAGTTGGAACCCTGAGAACAAAAATAGTAAGAATAATAAGTATCAGCATTGGTATAGTAGAGTGATACTACTGGTACCCTAAACCCTAAACCGTAAACCCTAAGCCATAAAACCCCAAAACGCCTAAACCCCAGAACCCTAAACCCCTAAACCCTAAGCCCTAAAATGGTATCTTCAGGGCGCTCCTGGCAGGGTTTTCCTCATCCCACTCAGACTGCGAGGCACCGCCACGGCAGTCATCAGCCAAGTCGTCTGCCGATAACTGAGTGGAAGACACAAGGAGTTTAGGGTTTAGGGAGGCTAGGAGTATGTTAGGGTAATATCGGGTTATATGTTACATAGGGATCTATAGCTGAGGACCGTAAAGATGCGTGATTAGGGGCTCAGGGCTTATGGGCTTGAGTGTTATGGGCTTGAAGTTGTAAAATACTACTTTTCTCAGTACATTGAGCATGACCGAAATATTAGAGTTAATCACTTTTCACCCTTTCTACATTCTACATTATGGGTCAGAGGGTCTTAGAAACTGGTTGAGAGTTCGAAGTTTAGACTCAGTGTGGTGTAGCCTGGTCTAGTATAGGATGATGTGAGGACCCGGCAATTCCCGCGTGCATTGTGACCTAAAGCCGCATCTGCCGCAGGTGTTCGACCCCAGGAGAAGGGACGCAGCAGCATCGAAGAGCGGATTTCTGACATGTGTATGTCAGTCTTGAAACATGGTATATAAGCCCCTTTGTTTCCATCTGGGCTCGCACACAGCCACATCCTAAACCCTAAGCAATGGACATGGAACCTCAGTCAAGACCCTCCTCTTACAGGGACCGTAGTTTTTGTAGACCCCTTTTTTGGGAGGATTCCACGTCATCCGCCCCGAGGCCCGAAACAATCACTGGTGTGCTACTTTAGTCCTTAAGTCGAATTACTGCTCTAACAGAACCCTGCTTCTTACTACATATCCGTTTTATGGTAACTCAAGTCGGTAACCCAGATACAGTTTGGTTGATAGACTGCCAGCCATCGGAAGATGTTCTTAGACACTTCACGGTATGGAGGTTTCCGAAGATCAGGGGTCCCTTTTTGGGGGAGGTCACATGAGCTATAGTCTAAACTCTAAGCTCCTAGTATCCCCCTTGATAGACCCTAAAATCCTCCCCTATAACACCTTTGAGGAGTTCAGCTATATCTCACATAAAAAGGATTAAGTACAGCATGTTAGGGCCTATGGGTTTAGGGTCTGGGGTTTATGGTTTAGGGTTTCCACAGATAAGGGGTCTTTTGGGCAGTATATGTGAGCGACTCCAACTATTGGAAAGGGAACCCTCTTGGGCACAATGAATATCTACGACGTATCTACACGGACCTTTTGGATACCTGATGCCTTGCAATCATGGAAACCTCCCTGAACCCTGTTGCCGTCGAATTTTAGCAAGATTATCCATAAACCCTAAACCCCTAAACCCCTAAACCCTAAACCCTAACCTAAACCCTAACCTAAACCCTAAACCATTAACCCTAACCTAAACCCTAAACCCTAACCTAAACCCTAGCCTAAACCCTAAACCATTAACCCTAACCTAAACCCTAAACCCTAATCCCCATGGAATGAACCTCAGAGGAGGCCCTGAATAGACTGCTGTCCTTTTGGAAGGGAGCTGTATTCGTAGGCTTTCATTGTTAGTTTTGGGTAGGGGAGTGTTAAAAGGTATGAAGCACCAAGCACTCTCTGTAAGAAAAACAAGTAATTCCCCCAGGGTATCATCTCACATGCTGAAATGGGAATGCTGATTAGGAGGGTTTGCGGTTCATTATCAGGAGGATGAGATGAACGCCGATTACCACACAGTTCTGAGGGGCGCACGCTGTACTCCAGGAAGTAACCACGCACCCCAACCTCAAAGGCAAAGGCCAAGAGAAGGCTACCAGGAGCCTAGTGGGTTGAGGGTTCAGGGTAGTACCCTTAATTGGGGTTGTATGGCCCCTAATATTGGGTGCTTCGGCCTAATAGGGGGTAGTTGGAGGGTCTAGGTGTGTATATCACAACAAAATACGACTGTTTCTTAACAGGTGTTGTAGGTTGTAAGCTGTTCGTAATTTGAGTCGAAACCCTAAACTTCCAAAACCCTGAAAGCCCATTGAGTCTTTCCTACCTTGAAAAAAGTATGCCATTGGCCCACTTCAAAATTAGACAGTGGAGATTTTTCCTAAGGAAATCGGGGGCTGGATTCGCATAGTCTGGACGGAGCACCTGGGACAAAACACAATGCGACCAGCAGGTAAATACCTTTTGTCGGGAGTTTCATGAGAGTTGTGCACCAAACCATAGTTTCCATGCATCGGAGACCCCAACATAATCCTCAACATGCTGCGTAATCTTCATTCTTAGCACAAACAGAAAGGAGACCTTCGTCTCTGGAAACCTCCAAACAATTGCCTCCAATCTCTGCCTTTAGCCTAGCTGTTTCCACCAGTGTGTGAGCTTGTCGCAGCACTTCTTACACATTATGCTGGAAGAGGGCCCTTAGCTCCCAGGGACAGTCATGCAGGCTCTCTACAGCAAAGTCCGAGCACGTGGCAAAGTCAAAGGGAACTTGGATATCAACGCGGACGGATGGTAGACCTGAAGCGAAGCTTGGGCAAAATGACCCCATGCTTCAGACTTGGGCATGAAAAATCTAAATACTGACCGACATCATTTGAGATCGGTTTGAGTATACAAGGACTCTGGGACCACGGCTTGGTCTTAAGGGGTTGAACCAGCAGGCCCGCGCAGAATTAGCAACTCGTACTCCCATCCCCCGCGACCAAAAGCATGGAACTCCTCGTAGAAACCCCCTCTACTTACAAGGATTGTGTCTTCCCACTGGAGAAGAGATCCTACAACGGCGTGACTTTTGAGCCATTGTCATAAGTGGAATCCTTGGATTCCTCCAAGTCGAACATCAGGGCTGTAGGGTTTAGGGTTGTAGGATTCAGGGTAGGTATAGGTTTAGGGTTTAAGGTTTACGGTTTAGGGTTTAGGATTTAGGGTTTCCTGGCCCAAACCTTGAACAGTAGCTCCGTGTCAACCGTTGCTGGACCATTAAATACGTCTGATTATACTCCTCTCTTGCTACCTGCAACATATCCGGAAGCGGACCTGCACCCAAAAAAAGAAGCCAGTTAGGGTTTAGGGTTTCCGTGTCTTTCTAGGGAATTTGAAAACCCTTGCCAAAACACACACAGTGTCCCTCTGAAGACTTTATAAACACCGGCAAAAACCTAGAAACCCCAAACAATTGTGAACCCTAAACCCTAAACCCTGCTCGTCCACTTTTCGTCGCAAGCCCTGACTCTTTGGGATGTGCGTGGGAGAGCGCCTGGCCATGTCTGACCTGCTGTTGTTTTGCAGACTGATTGCTAAGGATTTTATGGGGTATGTTGGAATGAAAGGGGGATGATGTCGGGCTATATTAATATACGTGGTTATATAGGGGTTGTACAGGGTATTTCCGGCTAGATACGCATGATGGTAACGAACATGGAAACTACTGTAGTACAATGGGGTATATAACGGCGTTTTATTAGTGGTCAGGGTGATGCTGTTGTTGATGGCGGTTAAAGTATATAGGGTTTAGGGATATTATCGCAATCTTGGAGAACCAATTGGAAAAGAAAGCATGAAATGGAAGCTGGTGTAACAGGATTAGAGGAAATCTTGCCCCAATTTCTATAGGATTTCGGATGCCAAGGGTGCTGCAGAAAAGGTTCCATCCACCATTTGAGCCATTGTCTAAACTCCTAGTATCCCCCTTAATACACCCTACAGTAACCCCCTATATAATCCCTTATATAATCCCCTGTAAGTGGATGTTTCAAAGTAAGCTCAGAAGCTGGAATTCGTGTCTTCAAGTTGCTCATAAAATGTCATGTGCCTTGGTGGCTAAAGACAGGATGCTTTGCAATCCCCCTCATAGAAAAGCTGGGAACACCACAGTTAGAGCTTCAGACAAGATTGTCTAGGGAACTAATCATTGCTTGAGTGCTGAGCATTGTGAAATGCTAATCACTGCCAGGTTCCCTAAATCTCTCCCTAAACCCTAAACCCTAAATCTGTTGGGGGAACCTAGCAGTGCTTGGCACTTCACAACTTCAATCTGTAAGGAATCGTGCGCAACCGACACTGGGCGTTGGAGACAGTGGCTGGGGAGTCCCTAACCTAGTATCCTGTCCCAGTATGCCGCCCTGAAATAAACCTTATCAATGCAAACACCCAGTATACGCATACAGTCAGGCCCAGTGGCTCTCAAATCCTGACCATTGAGCCCCACACCTCACCATCTCTAGGTGGCTCAGTGATTAATACCCTGTAAACCGTCTGATGCACCACTGTTGGGCCCAGTTGCTCAGTTGAGAAGGATGCCGTCGTACTTAGTCTGGAACCTAAGCTCAAATGGTCGTTTGAAAAATGGGGTGCCCCTCGTATATATGCCCCATATGAGCCATAGTCCAAACTCCTAGCATCCCCCCTGAATAACCCCCATAGTAGTACACTATATAATCCCTTTAAGGAGTTTGGATTTTGGTTCATATGCGGACCACAGAAAAGGAAGCCCTCATCTCTAAAAAACCTCAAACCGTGAGGACTCAAGGATGGACCTCTTGGCGTGCTTGGCGCTGAGTAAAGATAGCCATAGAGGGGGGACTAGAAACTGATAGCAAGCCTAGTTTAGGATTTTGGCTTCAGGGTTTGGGATTCAGGGTTTAGGATTTAGGGTTTAGGGCTCCTAAAAAAAAGGAGCCTAGGATGTCCTTGGGTTCACCACTGCTTTCTTTAGCAAAGCTGAGAAAAAGCTAATCTTGTTTTCTTCCCCGATTGTTCTACGGCACGCAGAAATGCCAAATGAGTAGTGTCTGTTTTGGCTAGACCTTATCTTTTGGGCCTCTCATACTCCTGGTAACTTTCGAGGATGCCAGTAAAACAAAAAAGAAATCAGACGAAGCCTGAGGTGAGGGCAGAGGAAATAGCCGGCCTGCAGTCTTTAAAGCCCTCCATGATACCACACCTTGTCACCCACTCTCACACATTGCCTCTTACGGTTCCTGAGGTGGCGATTAGCGCTGCTGCAGCACTGTTCTTGCCTGTAGATAATGTCGCGGCCAACAACTGACTTTCATATCTCGTGCCCTGGCATCTAGAGGTAGTCTGGAGGCTCGAACAAGAAACAATTTGGCCGAGAAGCCACTTCATGCCATCCTCCTTCCTGAGCCTGTGCGAGGCGCCGACCCTGCCGCGGCGGAGCTTTCGGTACTGCACCCGGCCGCCTGGGCGAGACAAGTGGACGTAGAAGTCCATGCCGTAGATGCCGGTACCCGGGTCGTACTTGATGCCCAGGTCAATGTGCTCAGTGATGCCGAAGCCGAAGCTGCCGTTGCGAGCAAAGTTCTTCTTGCGGAGCTCGTACTCCTTCACCTCGGTTGCTGCTACAGCACTAGAATTTACTTACATACTCTAATACCATCATGGGGGAGCTTCGAATTGCTTTTTCTACATTGCTATAGTTTCTGTGGTGGAAACGTCATTTGAGCAGTGTTTTTTTGGTGGTTGAACCTAGTAAGATACTATTCCTCATATAAAAAACTATACCCCAAAAGGAGGATATAATCTTACTCTATATTGGGTATCATAGTATCCCCAAATAAAATACTACTCATTTGTAGCAACCGAATCGCCTTGAGACCCTTCTCCAGAATCTCCTCGGCCTTCTCGCCGCGGACGGTGACGTGGCATGCGATCTTCTCGTTGCCTTACTGGTGCTTAAGGGAGAGCTGGGGTGAATCCCGATAATGAACCCTATCTACCCGTACCATGGTACCTCTACTCACTCACCCACCCTCAACCCTAAACCCTACACCCTAATCCCTAAACCCTACACCCAAATCCATAAACCCTAATAATCTCCAATATTACCCATTAAACCCCTTAAGCACCAGTAGGTTGCGGCGGACGCTCCACTGGCGGATGGTCATGCGGGCCTTGGAGAACACGGGCTGCTGCTCGGTGAGCTGCTCGAGCACCTCACTAGCTACAGTCTTAACTCCTAAACGAAGTTATATAGGGGTCCTATTAACTCCTAAAAGGAGTTATATAGTGGATTATACAACCCCCTTTATTTAGGGTTTAGGGGCGTTATAAAGGGGATTATATTAGAGGAGTAGTATAGGGGCCATTAAGGGGGATACTAGGAGTTTAGACTACAGCTCTCATGAAGCTGAAGGCTTTCCCAGTTGAGCACTGCCCACTTCCAATGACTATCTGTGATGAGGTTACCATTGGGTTCTACCTAAACCACCAAAATACGTAAAATAATGGCCCTAAACCCATAATAATAGCCCTAAAGGCCATTATTTTACATACTTTTGGGGTTTAGGTATGCCTAGCTATCGAACATAACGAACATCTAACTCTTACTGGGAGAGCTATGGATGACAATGCTCCTCGTGCCTTTGCCGCTCGGGTCAGGCGGTCACCACTCTCGCCAACACCTGGGTTGCTCATAAACCCTAAACCCCAAACCTCAAACCCTAATCCCTAAACAAGGGGCAAAGATTTTTCAAGAAAAGACAGACCAACCCGGAAGCCCTGAATCCCAGAAAAAACCTTACCCTAAGGTCCAAATACCCAATGATCAATTTATTATAGGGTTTTAGTTATGACTGTTAGGTACTTGGACCCTTAGGGTTAGCTTGCAAACCAAGACCCTGAAACCCTAAAACCCCAAACCCTATAGTCCCCCTTCAGTAGATAGAATATGGCCTTGGGTAAAGTATGATAAGATCCCCATATACCCCATATTCTATCTACTTCAGGGGGACTATATACCCAAAACCCAAACCCCTCAATAGTAGTTTCCATTTTCTTTTCCATCAGCCTTATATGACCCCAAAAATATACCCTAGATTCCCTGGACGTAGAGGGGACTATACACCCTACCCTTTGCCCAGGCACTGATGTTGAGCACCAGCTTCTCGACGCGGATCTGCCGCATGGGGTTCTCCGACTTGTCCTGGACAGCAAAGTTTAGGGTTTGAGGTACCAAACTACAAACCCTAAACCCTAAACTGGTGGTACGGATGAGGGTTTAGGCTAACAACGACAAGCAGAAACCAACACTCAAGACCCCAAGAAACAGAAAAAACCTTAAACCCCAAACATATAATCCCCCTTAAGTAGACAGAATATGGTTTTGGGTATACTACACTAAAATCCCCACATACCCCATAGTCTATCTACTTAAGGGGAGGCTT
This sequence comes from Symbiodinium pilosum, assembly GCA_905231905.1. Taxonomy (NCBI): domain Eukaryota; class Dinophyceae; order Suessiales; family Symbiodiniaceae; genus Symbiodinium; species Symbiodinium pilosum. The sequence continues at coordinate 29,487 of CAJNIZ010044869.1, forward strand.
TAGTAGCGCAAAAGCCGACCTGCGCCATCCGCAACTCTCAGTCTCTGAGTTTCTCAAACCTGAAGCCTAAGCCTTAAATTGTAGTTTCCATTTTGTTTTTCCGTCATCCCTACATAACCGCTATATAACTGAATCCGGGTCGAGGGTCCGCCATGGCTAGAAGGTCAAACTCCCAAATTAGAGGTCACCGGGCTTGGACCGCTTTCCGCTGAAAGCCCAGGCGTCGGACACGAGCTATGTTCAGGGTTTACCTGTAACCCCAATTACCTACAGCTTGTCGGTAATTAGCTCTTGATTTTTGGGCCTGACCCAAAAAACTGTAGGTAACTAGGGTTACAGGTCGGGTCTAACATAGGGGTTAGACAGGGATATATCGGCATACATGGGGATCTTCAGTCTCCCTAGGTCCCTAGAATCCCCCTAACAGGCATTAGGGCCGATATTCGGGGCCTATACTTCTGACGTTAGGAAAAAAGACGGAAACTACACTACCGTGTCATTTAGGTTTCTGAGCTTATCTGGAGCAATGTTAGGGCCAGAAGGAAACCAAAATAGAGCTTCTAGCATTGTAATGTTTAACAAGGACGTTCAAACGCCCAACGCGTTGAACAAAACGCGCGGTGAAGCCTGTGTGACCCGGAAGCTGTTCGATGTCGAGACCTGTACATCCGAACTGACGAGTTGCATCACCGCCATGGGGAAGATCACGTGTGGAAGGAACAGACAACGAACACGTCAAGCCTTTTCCCATGCTAAATCCCAGTTTCTACCTACCCAAGCCAAACATACCGCCCGGCCACTTTGAGTTCGTAAGGCGTAAGCCGTGAGCTCTAGTCCTGGGGCTCTAATCCTAGAGACAATGCTAATACCCACGTTGCTCCCTACACTATATACATAAAGCCTCTTTACCCATACCCTCCTATGTAGTTCCTTTTCGGGTAGTATATTATGATCCCTTACTCAAAAACCATAACAGACCAAAAAAGGAACTACATTGGAGCCCTTGGGTAGACTATCTAGATCCCTCGGGTGAGCCCCCAAGCATGCTTCCATGCAGAAGAACTAAGGAGCCCTTCGGCCCAAATTTCTCATCAGTTGCAGATTGGAGGTTTGTCAAAACCGTGCTACCCTTAGAGAATGTAGGGTGTAGGGTTTAGGGATAGGGAGGATTACATAGGTATGCCCAAACATGGGGGGGGGTCCCCTCTCAGAACCCTAAACCCTACACCCTTAAACCGTAAAACCTAAACCCTTAAACCCTTCAACCCTAAACCCTTCATTCTGGGGACTCCTCGAAGGCGGACCCCGTTTTTTGGAAGCGTCCGTATCAGCAGCTTAAAGAATTAAATGTCCAAAGTCTTGGAGTGAGATTCTAAGGACTTTAGGAGGGACCCCTAATAGGGACCCTTGTAGCCTATGGGGGTTAATATGGGGACTACCTAGGGATATAGGGGTTATATAATGACTATATAAGGGTTATATATGGTAATGGGATT
>CAJNIZ010044869.1:33164-45445 GCA_905231905.1 Symbiodinium pilosum
GGATTTAGGGTTTAGGGTCATGGTTCACAGGGAATAATGGAATATATTGCATAGGTATTCTATTCCTATATTCCCTCCGAAGAACAAGTAAGCTAAAAACTGTATTTAGGTTTAGGTTTAGAGTTCATGGCTCTGTGCTCAATTAGGAATGGAAAAGACAGTAAGGATTGCTTGGGGATTTTATTAGCTCATGCCGGGTTTAGCGTCTGGGGATTAGGTTCCCCTTCTGGAACCTAAACCCTAAACCCTACGTGAAACCCTTTAGGAAAGCTTCGGATGAAGTAACGAAGGGTTTATATGGGGTGTAAGGTTTGCCCACTAAGGACAGATAATCGCAACATACATAGTGGTGCAAGCCCTCTCTCTCTCTCTCTCTATATATATGTATATATACATATGTATATATGTTACATACACATATATCCCCCATGTATCCCCTGCAACCCGCTTCAAGGAGGCCAGAAGATTATATAGTTTGGAGGTTGAAAAAGCGACCCCGAAATACTGTTGTCCTTCGCATTGGTACCCTAAACCCTAAACCCTAAATCCTAAACCCTAAACCCAAAAGGGTACCCCTAATCTATTCATGGAAGTATTATCAGTGACAGAGCTGAGGTCTGAGCCGGTCCAGGCCTCGTCGGTTCCACAGCTTGTGGGTTTTGTTTTCAGTTTGAGGGTGCGTAGCCCTTAATACTGCATTCCCCTAGGGTTTCTTGAAGGGATCCCAAAACCCAGGGGCGGAAATCTAGGGGTACAAGCTTGAGACGCATGAGTTTAAGGGCGTAGGATTTGGGACGCGGGAGGATGCTAGGGTTTTGAATTTAGGTTTGGGGTGTACGGTCTAAGGCTTAGGGTGATTTACCCCGCAGCCCCAACTACCTACAGTTTTATGGGGTATACGGAATAAGTAACGGGGAATTCCTACTAGACTCTAGGCAGTTGGGGATACAGCTAGGACTTAAGACACCCATTTCATGCTAGACCCTATGGTTGTGGGTTCCCAAGCCCTGGACCATAATAATCTTGTATTCCCCTCCCTGGTCATGGCTGAGCTAATCCAAAATAAGTCGAAAACAAGTCGGGCCATATTCAACAGCAGGGGGGTGAGGGTCGTTTAAATAACTTTGGGGAAGGATTTTGGTTTAGGCTGCTAAGGTTTCGTTCCTGGGGGGCGGTAGCCCGGGCTTCGCAATTCCCGGTGGAATAGGGCCTTTTGTCGTCCAAACTCCTGCCATGCACCCAATCCAGAGGCGTCAAGAACTGAAAGCCTCAGGTCAAGTTACTTACAGGGTGTCGTGGTTTAGGGTTTAGGGTTTATGACGGTTTCGGGTTTAGGGAAGTTCTCTTAAGCAAACGCTAAGGGCATTCTTTGACTACTCTCAGTTTGAAGGCCCGAGTCCATGCGTAGTTTGGCCCCCAATGGCGGCTCGTCTGGTCCCTCCTCATGTCATTAGGATACTAAAAACCATTGGGGTACTGGTTTTTGAAAGAATCAGAATCCTGCACCCTAAATGCTAGGCCCTGAACCATAAACCCTAAGTATGTTCAACTTCGGACCCACAAATACGGAATTCCTGAGACCAATGTTTTTTGAGGCCCCGCGTAGTTTCCTAAACCTTAAGCCCTTAAGCCCCAAGGCCCCAAACCGCGTCAAAGCTTCAATGCGGAGTGTAAGGGATGTAAAGGATTACATAGAGATTGGTGGGGTGAAGGGATTCAAAAAGTTAGGGGCCCTCTTTGTGGGAGTCCCTATGATGCGGAATATATGACTGAGGCCATATTTGATCCTCCTATGTATAGAAACCCTACATGGGAGTTTCTCAACCCTAAACCCCACAAAACAGTCGTGGCATCTGCATTAATACGTACATGGGGGCGCAGGTTGTTCGCAAGCTTTCCTCCCTAATGTCACCCACGTCTCTGCATGATCCACGAATAACACTCCATCTAGCTCATTTTCGCAGTTGTAAAAGAGTTGCGGCCACCACCCATTACCAATATCATGTTCAGGCACACTTGAGGTACCCAATTTAGGACGCTAATATTGGAAATCATCTTCCAAATTTCCTACATAAGCCCAGCTTCCATGTGATTTTCCATATAATTCTTCATCCCTAAGCCCCAAACCCTATTGGGTAATAACCCTCAACCCAATAGAATCCCGTACAAACCCTCTAGACTCCCCATAGAACCCATAATTAATCTCTGGATAACCCCATATAATCCCTGCATAGCCGCATTTAACCTCTATATAAACCTGAAAAATCTCAATATAATCCCAATATAACGACATATCCCCATGATATATATATATATACAAATACATGTTTATTTGTGGTATTTGATCCCGAAAAAACCCGAGAGCCCGGCATCGAAGACCAGGTCAGAACCGCACGGCCAAGATCCTGACGGAGAGGTTTGCTTCGCGGGTTGAAACAGTGGATCCCTACCTAGGTTTAGGGCATGCCGGACCCTCTATACATATGTATAGATATATAAAATATATATATCTGTATATGGTGTGTATATATATAGAGGGTTTACCAAAGTTGGGCATATCTAAGTTGGGGGTCATGACTGCTTTAAGGCTTATATCATTTGGGGTCCTTTAGAGCTTCATATCCCTTATAGTAGTAGTCCCCTATTATAATCTCCTATATAACCCCCTGTAAGGAGTTTAGGCTTTAGCTCACATGATTGGATGTTGAAGGTTTTTTTTATCGGACCTTGTCTCCACCATCCAATCAGGCAGTAGAGAGCGCTTTACAGCGAGATCCCAAGTACCCACGGACCGTCACCTGTGGTTTGGGGCTTCAGGGTTTCTACACAGACCCTGCAGTGATTCTGGAGGATTTCCTGATTTAGGGTTTAAGGTTTAGGGTTTCGGGTGATGACTTACAAAGTGCTCTTACAACAACTTGGCCTCTACAACAAGGCAGTATCAGGCAGCCACTGTCACCTAGTAGGGGCGCCAGGAAGAAACCCCACAACCACACCATAGCTGTACAGAGGAAACATCATTGCCAATCCCTGAAGACTTGAAGTTGTGTCTCTACTCGGCCCTCGGATCAGATTAACATGCACTAGAGCCACCAGAGGAATTCCTACTTGGAGTCAGGCGGACTTAGTAAAGAACGGCAAAGATAAAGGAAACTCTTCTACTGTCAGGGTTTAGGGCCTTGGGTCTTGGGGACTTAGTAAGTCTACTTGTAACCCCTAAAGGCCAAATAAGCCTATTAACGAACTCTACCTGACTCCCAAATACTTCAAAAAACCTTGAAAGCTACTTGAATTACCTAAGCAGTAGCCAAGGCCCTCTACTGAGTCTCCTCTCTTTGTTGCAGCAACTCGCGCTGCGCCGGAGGCCCGGAAGCTACGACATCTCAGGATGTTGAAGGCGCAAGGTAGTGTAAGATACTTTCCGTCCGTAGAGTGCCTCCCCACCAAAGACTCCAAAATATCAAGAATAGCTTTCTTACGCCAACCCCACAAATTCCTGGAACAGCTAATCAGGGCACCATGGTGTGAATTTGGGGAGTTGGGCTACCTGAAAAGCCCCAAACCCTCCATCTAAACTCTAAACCCCAAAGTCAAAACCCGATAAATTCTAAACCCTACAAGCTCTAAACCCTAGAGTCGAGATCCGAAACCCTGAACCAAACCATGTGGTCCTGGCCATCATAAGACACCCAGACAGGGCTGGGCACTGGCTGCCCAGCAAGCACGTTGGCCAGTGGTAACATCCTTGGGATCACCAAAAATTACGTGGACTCCGTAATAGTGATTATAAGGGATGATAAGGACTAGATTAGGATTAGGGTCCTGTTATAGTCCAGTTGTACACTGTTACAGGGTGCAAGGTCCTCCTAAACCATAAACTTTTAAGGCTTTAGGGTTTAGGTTAGCCAGGCTTAGGGGACTGTTCCACGGGCATAGGGTGTTGGGGGTTCTTTAAGTTATGAAGACACAAGGAGTACCAGGCGTTGTTATTGGCAATTTCCACAGGCTTCTACTGCAATGATAATAGAAATTCCTGGCAAGGGCAAAGAGTGGGGCAGCTAAGCTCTGATGTGCCCAGTTTTGCAGCTAGACGTTCATCATGAGAAACGCGGCGCGCGGCACGATGACGTGTCATGGCGAGGGCCAGCATCAAAGCAAAGCAGGTTGCTACAAGTACTGGTGAGGTTTAGGGTTTAGGGTTTAGGGTTTACCACATACAGCCACCAAAGCCAACACCAGCCTACAAACTTGGAGGCCCCTGAAGCTCCACATGTAAACTCAGCCCCTTAACCCTAAACCCTAAATCCCCTACCCCAACGCCCTGGTCTCTTACGTAGCCCCCTGGCCCAAAGCCCAATCACTGAGATGCGGACTTCACCGTCGCAGGACCCCGGATGGCTAGCCACTGGCCATCCTGCAGAACATCTTTAACTTCAGGGCTTCCGCCTTTGATTCTTTAGACGTAAGCGCTCTCTTTGGTGGAACTTACACTCGGCTTGTTGCTGCTTGCAAGCTTTGCGTTCCAAGGGTGTCAAGCTTAGAGAAAAGCCCCTATGGATTAGGATTTAGGTCTTGGGGCTTTCAAAGTTTGCTAGAGCTTGCATTTCAAAGCATAATTAGAATACGGCCATGTAGGGTAGATCTCGGAGACCAACCCCACAATGAACTCCTCCAAAGGGGCCTCTACCAAGGAATGCAAGGTTCTTGCGGGGGCTGTCCTCCAACCCCTAGCGCGAAATGGCATCCAAGAGATTGCACACACTGACGTAAGCACGTTTAGGAACCTAGCCGTTTAGTTCCTTTCTATAGCCTTGGATAGGGCCTATGAATCGTCCAAGAGTTGAAGGAGCACCGATGTATTTTAGAGCAATCGGGAGCTCAAACCTCGGGTGGTCAGGCTACGCAGGCGGATAGAACAAACAAGTACATGCTTGTCTCTTATTAAGTATAGTCCCTTGGTATGTTATAATAAGCCCCCCCCTATACACCATATTCTATCTACTCCCGGAAAACTGTATCCTAGTAAAACGACATTGAACAACAAACCTGGCACTGACGCCCCGTCAGCCTCCCGCATTTCATCGAGTTTGCTTACATCGCGCCCCCTTATCTAGAACCCCGCACAGCACTAGGTGGTGATTGCCATCATCATGAAGCAGTTTTCCAGAATCCACCTTGAAATCCAACACTCTTAGCCAGCCATCCGAACCTCAGCGGTCATACCAACCCTAAACCCTGACCCCAAACCCTCAATCCCTAAACCCGAAGCCCTAAATCCCCAAACCAGAAGTCCCTAAACCTAAATCCGCAAAGCCTAATCCTAAACCCCACAACCTAAACTTTCGCTGAACCTCACGCTCACAGGCCTAGAGCCCCAAACTGGGTTCAGTCCCTGGCTTCAACAGCTGGAGGTCTAAACTGTAGTCCCCTTAGACCTACAGCAGAAGTAGTACTTCTTATACTTCCATGGGGATATACTATAAAATAACAAGACAAGCCGAAGGAGACTACAGTCAAGCCCTAAAACAGTAAATCCCTACCCTAACCATTTTGTGTAACATCATGATAGCAGCTCCTGCGCAAAGGCTAGCCCGGCCTCAGGAACGCAACTGGAGCAGACACAGCGCTAGGTAGGGGATAAAAAGGTGTAGAGGCCCAAATCCCTAGGCCCGAGACCCTGTGAACCCCCTTATCCCGATAAAGCCCAAGCCCTTGCAGAAACTGATTTTTTCTTACGCAAAGGCTGGTGACTTAGGAGTTCCTATATAGTAGCGCAGATTGTTTCAAACTCTGGGCTGGTGTTCTGTGGGACATGGCCCACAACGTGCCTGGCGCTCTGCCTGACTCGAATACGGCTGAAATAGCAGCATCAAACATGATCATTTGCGGGCTTGCAGTCCAATCGCTGAAAGACTTCCCTAGGCCCCAGAAGGGCTACCTGCTTGGCATTAAAACGGCAACCCAAAAAACCCTAGAATCTTAAAACCATCAACCCAAAGACCCTAGGCCCTCAGCATACTATAACACCATAATTTGTGTACTATAACACCATACTTGGTATACTATAGCACCATACTTTCCAAGGTAAAAAGGAACCCACGGGTCATGCAGGATGTCTTTTATCCAACCCTAGACCCTAAACCCGGATATCTCAACTCGAAACCCTGAAACCTAAACTCTAAGCGCTAAACCTTAAACCCTAAACTCTAAACTTTAAACCCTGTACTCTAAGCCTTAAACCCTATGATACCCACCGCAAGTCTCAGGTGGCTGCTATAGCGGAGTAACGGGCGCTGCTGGTCGTCTCGAGGGCTGGCCTCTGAGAATGACAGGTGCCGCTTTGAATGGGTTTAGGGCTTTAGGGTTTTAGTGTTTTTTTGGGGGGGGTTTTGTGTTTTTGGATGTTCCAGATTTTGAGGTTTTAGTTTTTTTTTGTGTTTTAAGGTTTTTGTGTTTTAGGGTTGAGGGTAATAGGTGGTCATCTGCAGGGACATATAAGGTCTCTATACAGGTGTTTATGAGATGTTTACAGGGATAAATACATATATATATATACATATGTACATAAGGATTTGCTGGGATTATAGTATACGGTTATCTTGGTGTTTTATAGGGGCTGTATAGTGTTGCGGATTTTTTGGTTTAGGGGGTACACTAATGACAAGCCCAACACCCAAAATCAGGCTTGTACAGGGCAGTATTTAGGGGTTATACGAAGATTATGTAAGGGAAACCATTAACCCTAAATCCGGGTTCTGGGAACGTTAGTAAACCCAACCCTTAGAAAGGAGAATCAAGTGTTGAAGAACATGGAACAAATGGAAACTGGACTACTTGTGTTCTGTCGAGCTAGTTTAGGTAAAAGGTTTTTGGTAACCCCAACCCGCAAATTGGGATCCTATGATTATCATGTGAGATCCCTAAACCCTAAACCCTAAACCACATACCCTACAGAAAGCCTCAGGCGCTGAATGCTACGTCCGGTGCAGGGACAGAGGGATCGCTGGGATAGCGAAGCAAATAATAAATTTTGGTGTTTAGGGTCTAAGGTTTAGGCTTTAGGGTTTAATGCTGAGGTCTGGGGTCAAGCCCCCAACCAGTAATTGGTACCAGAGGAAACTATTGCAGGTATATTAAGTACTGTAGGGGGGATTGCCCTAAATGAGGTCCAGGTACAAGGGCTTACAGTACTGGTTCCTTATTGGAGTAGGATCAACAATCACCCTAACCCTAAACCCTAACCCCAAAACCCCTAAACCCTAAACCCCTAGAGCCTAAACACCTAAACCCTGAACCCCTAAACCCTTTAAGCCCCCACAACTGTGTCCAGCCGAAGCTTCTGGGGCTGGTAGGATTGTGATCTTAACATGTCAAGGTTGAAAGCCCCAAACAGTACACCAGGCCCATGCTTCTCGGGTTTAGGGCTTAGGGTTTGGGGTTCAGGGTTTCGGGTGTAGGGTTAGGGTTTGGGGTTAGGGCACTTAGACTTTTGTGACTTTTGGCCTGCGATGCTGCAATTCATGCAGCCTCACTACCAGAACCTCCAGCTAAGTGGTCCTTGACTTTGAGAAGACCACATGACCCGTCCCAATGCCTCCAAACCCTTCATGTAAGGATGTTTTCGGCACAAAATGACCCATACTCTAAACTCCTAGTATCCCCCTTAATACTCCCTATATAATCCCCCATATAATCCCGCTTTAGGGAGTTTAGACTGTAGCTCACGAAAGCCGTAGCAAGAGCATACTTTTGATTTGAGTCCGAAATTGATTAACTAGCGCCGTTCCCATGCCTGCCAGACTGGTTGCTCCTCCGGGTATAACTGACATATGACTTCATATGAGCTCCAGTCTAAACTCCATGAAGGGGGATTATAAAGGGGGTTATAAGGTGGACTATAGGGGCTATTAAGGGGGATACTAGGACTTTAGACTGTAGCTCATGTTATTTATTGGGTCTTGGCTGCTTATCCGGGTATAATTGACATCTACGACTTTGTATTCATTATTGGGTCTCGTGCTTTAAAAGCACGAGCAATGCCTTGCGTAGTCTGAAGCTCTAAAGCCCCGCTGTAGTCTGCTAGCCCGAGGCCCAAAACCTTGAACCCTAAACGAGAGTTGTCGCTTAAAGTTTAGGGTTCAGGGTACCTCGACATAGACTCCGGTAGACTATAGCTCTCTTCATTAAGGCCCGGGACCCCTATCTTGTGGAAACTCCCAAATCACAGACTTTGTAGCTTAAACCGTGACTCCTGACGTCTCTGGGCCCACACCCTGAACCCTTCGCTTAAAAAAACAGAGGTAACCCCAACCCCCAAAATGAGGACCTTACTATAGTCATATGATGGTTATACAGGTCCTAATTTTGGGGGGTTGGGGCTACCAAAGTCCCCTCATTATTAGCTCCCCCCACAATTCACTGGGACCTAAATCCCGAGCGCGCGGCTCTAAGATCCGAACCTACCGCGAGCTGCACAGGCTACTTGAAGACTTGGGGATAAGATGTTCTTGGTTCAGGGCTTAACAAGTTCACTGTAGACCCGTGATTAATTAACCCCTCTTTTTAGGGCCTTAACATTAGGATCCCAATTAAGTTGTAGTCCCTAGAAGGGGAGGGGGTTATTAATCAGGGGTCTACATTAGGCTTCCTAAGCCTTTAACCCTAAACCCTAAACCCTAAACCCTAACCCTAAACCCTAAGATGGATTTGGGCTCCAAGGTTCAGGGGTCTGCAGCAATTGCAGGCAGAGGTCCTCGCATGGCGCACGCTGTCATAAGCATCTTGCTATTGAATCCAACAAGCAATGCCAAAAGGGACCTCTTCTTGAACCCTGCACATAATCCACCTCTTAGGTCTCTTAGGATATAGTCCCGCTTAAGTAGATAGAATATGGCTTGGGGTATATTACAATAAGATCCCCACACACCCCATATTCTATCTACTTAAGGGGGACTATGCACCTTTCAACTACGAGAAATCCTGTCAGCTCTTGTGGATGAGCACATCATCAAGTTGGCTCAATGAATGAGGAGACTTGATTGGGAACCCCAAACAGGAAACCCACAGAATATAATAGGAATATAACGGAATATAAGGACCCCAGTAGGTATATTCCTATTATATTCCTACTATATTCTTGGGGTTCCCCGTTTGGGGTCCCCAATAGTCCCTTTAATGAAGTGTCGAAGCATAAGTCCCATTTCAGGCTGACTTGCAGTGGTTTAGCGCGGTGACCTAGCAAGTAATCTCACAACCACTTTCAAGCCAAATGGTAACTCCAGGTATCCACATTATTCGCCTATTTATAAGTCCCCTGACCCTCCAAGTAGGATTCATAGTAAAAAAAGATTTGTATCACAGTCGTTCTCAAACACACCTGTATCACCTATAGCCAACTCCTGACCCTAAACCCTAAACCAAGCCGGCCCAGCCTTCAGCCCAATGCTCCATAATTCCTACGACTCCCTACTACGTGACGTGACTTCGAAATTCACCTGAGGCGTTGGCAAAATTATGGCTTCCTTTTGGGACACATAAATATTAATGACTGTACTACAAGGGGGAGCTCAAAAGGGACCACATGTTGACAACCTACCCCATGAGCCCACCTACAAGTCCAGTTGCCACTCATTTCCATTTTCTTCTCCCTCTGGTTCTCCACTGTCGGAAAAACCCCTGTGTGAACCCTATGTAATACACACCCTCCACAAACCCTATGTAGATCAAGCATATGCCCTACGTAAACCGCAAATAGTCCGAAACTCCGACCCTAAACCTGAACCCTGTACCCTAAACTGCCTTTGCCATGGTTTGGACATTCCAAAGAGCCCCAGCCCCGCCGCGACCTCGCAAAATGGGTTTAGGGTTTAAGGTTGTGCACCACCCTCCCAGCATCAGCTGGGGAATCAATCAGAAACTGGGGATGGTGTAGGGATCGAATTTAAGGTTCTAAAGATTCTAGGGAATGGAAACGAAGATAGAAGCGCTGATGATGTTCAAGCTCTACCTAGAGACTTATATTTCGAAACAAACTAAAATGGTTTGTGCAACAGTAATTACCAGATACTCTCTAACTTGGGCTTTTCCCTACTTAGCCCATGAAGGGTTACTCGAAGTCAAAATAAGCCCAGCAGGTCTACTTGAGTAGCCTTTTCTTCGTGGTTGAACCTAGCAAGATAATATTCCTTATATAAGATACCATACCCCAAAAGGAGGATAGAATCTTACTCTATAGTGGGTATCATAATACCCCACATAAATACTACTCACTTGTAGTTGGGTCTTGATAGCCTAACCCACATTGCCCTAGGAAGATAAAAGGGATCCTCTTTACATAAATACAAGGAATCCCATACCCCCAAAAAGTATTAAGGATGCCTAACATTGATCCAGTTTAGACTCTAAACCCTAAACCCTTAACCATCCAGAAGTTTAGATCCCGAACATTGATCCAGATAAGGAAGTAATGGGACCTGCAGCCCGTCTTGATACCCAGGTTCTGGCTTTAAGGGAACCTCCCCCCCAGCGGCTGAGGGTCAAGGATTTAGGATTTAGGGTTAGAGGGTTAGGGGTTTTAGGGTTTAGGGGTTTTGGGGTTTAGGGGTGTTAGGGTTTAGGGTTAGGGGTTTCAAGGTTTAGGGTTTAGGATTTAGGGTTAGGGGTTTTAGGGTTAGGGGTTTTAGGGTTTAGGGTGTGGGGCTTTAGGGCTAGACCTGCCTTTTGTTGCACACGCAAGCACACCTCCAGCACGAGCTGAGCGACGAGAGCCTACATCCAAAAGCTGTAGTCCCTTCTCCTGAACATTCAACATTACCCGATGTTATGGTAAATATCCGCATAGTCTGCAGTTTATGATAATGGGCAAATGCATTCTTTGCGGGTGGAGGTTGTCCGTTTAGGCGGAAGCAATTCTCGAAGCAACCTCGTGATGGTCTCTGGGTGTTCATGAAATCTCCCTCTAATCTTAGCGAGTTCCCCCCACCTTGAAATCAAAAAACTGCATGGCAGCTGCCAGCAAAATCCTTGTACCCGACGAAATACAAGCCCTCTTGGATTCACTGAAGGGAACTTCAAGGGAGCCTCTAACTGGGATGCAAAGTTCTTGTTTAGGGAGCAGCCATATTTAGGTTCAGGGTATGTAGAGGCCCTGCTTTAGATTGAAACATGCGCCCATTGGGACCCTAAAACCTAGACCCTTAACTCTAAAGAGATAACGTGCCGGGTCACCATGCCCAGAAAGGCCAATTGTTTTGGATCCCCCTTTCAGGGGTTGTGCTCAAAGGAGTCTAGTCTATATTAGGGGACTCAAAGGATTATAGTCTACATAAGCGGACCTAAAGGACTAAGGGGACCTGAAGGACTAAGGGGACCCGAAGGATTATAGTCTAAACAAGGGGACTCCGACTTTTGGAAGCCTTACATCCTGAACCCTGGAAGCAAGGGCGTCAACCCGCCGCGGCAAACCAATTCCCGTCCATGGAAAATGCGACAGCCTCAGAATGTCAGAGCAATAGCTAAGAGTCTTAGAGCTAAGGGCAGTTCAGGGTTTAGGTTAATATCTGTAGCATGAGTGAGAGAGAAACTAACAGGGTTAGCCACAGCAACAATAACAGTACAGTCATCATATTAGCAATAACAATTTTCTAAATAATGCGAATCGCAGCAATAATTGTAAGCGAAACAGTAGTGGTAACAGTGACAGTTATGCTAATTTCAAGGGTCAGGGTCAACAGAAAAGCAATCAGGATGAGATAGCCTTCTGCGATGGTTTGGGGAGAAATCTAGCCTCCCACATATTGCATTCCTACGACTTCCCTCCCCTAATGACAGCCCCCCAACCGCCTCCGAGGATGAGCTCCCCCTTTATATATACCGATACCATCTTACGGGGATTGATGCTTATGGTGGATTTGGGGGGGGGGGCTCAATTTTAGGGGGAGGGTGCTAGAACTTCTTTTGAAGCAATGTAGGCACCTGGGGTTCCTTCAAAGCCTCCCAAATCCCAGGGGTAAAAAGGGTTCAGGGTTTCTCTGGGGCATAGGGTGTAGGGTGAAACCCATGGTCGTAGCCCTAGGCCCTGAACACTAGGCACCACAACAGCTGAGGATAGGACCAGAACGGCCATGTTCTTGCCAATTCCGCTTTCCTGCCCAATTTATTTGTAAAGCTGCAAGTGTTTTCACACATGAGCCATTGTCTAAACTCCTAGTATCCCCCTTAATGAGCCCTATAGTAGTCCCCTATATAATCCCCCATATAACCCCCCGTTAAGGAGTTTAGAC
>CAJNIZ010044870.1:20646-44684 GCA_905231905.1 Symbiodinium pilosum
TTGCTAGCAGGTTGAGGCTCTACCCAAGGGATTCAGGGTTTGGGGTTTAGGGTTTAGGGATGAGGCTTTAGGGATTAGGGTTTAGGGATTAGGGTTTAGGGCTTAGGGTTCAAGGCTCAGGGCTTAGGGTTAGGGTTTAGAGCGTTTTTGGGGTGTTGTTCAGTGAAGGTTTTGGGTAAGGAATTGAAGAGCGTATTCGGCCCGAAAAAAAATGGGGTTTATCAAGTAGGGGTTATAGGGCTTTGGGTTCGAAAGGGTTCGCTGTCAGCGCCCATTTTTTGATGCAAATTAGGGTTTTAGGCCAGTGACAGCCTCCCCCAGTCGCGGTTGATATAAAAACCCATCAAGCTGCAATTGGAAACCCTAAGCCCTTAACCTTAAGCGAATTTGAAAACTTAGCCAGGTTCAAGCGTCCAAGTAGTTCGATTGGATGAGCTCTGATCTAAAACTCCTTCCAGGGGGTTGTATCGGGGATTATATAGGGGAGTAGTATAGGTTTGTTTAGGGGAATACTAGGAGTTTGAGACTATAGCGCAGCTGATAGTTGAGGAGATGTGCCTACGAGCAGACATGAGCAGACAAAGGATCCGCTTGAAAGCTTCTACAGCTAAGATACTCACATATCTGCGTCATTTTTTTGGTTTGGGGCTTTCAGCTTGGGATGAGCTACTCAAAGGAAGGGCTTCGGGTTTGAGGTTTCAGGGTGTTAGGGTTTGTACTTACGATCTTCGGGCTTGAGACCTAGAAGGTAGATCCACCCTATCAAGAGTATCTGGGGGTTCTACTTCCTGGATCGTCGCAGGGGTCTGGTAGAGACGGAGTTGCGAAGTCCCTGCTCTTGGATTCGGATGCCAAGCTGGAAAGTCCAAAGACACATCCGTGCCTAGTGCCATGCCTCCGCAACTTAGAAGCCACCCAAGCAAGACCCAAGCTAGAATCAAGCCCCCATATGTCACCCCAAACCCTAAACTATAAACCTAAACCATGTGTGGTTAAGATCTTGGAGCACCAAACCCTAAACCCTAAAGCACAAGGTATGTTGGCATGTCGCTGAAGGGCTGGGTGTGGTATCAGGGCGAGAACAACATGCACGGCTGCTCAGCTAAGTTTACTCCACGGCCCCTAAATTAAGGGCTGAGGGTTTAGGGTTTAGGGTTGTCTTTGGTTAGCTGGGAATGAAGGAATGGTAAAGAACATGGAAGCTACTATAGCGAGCCACTATGAGGATCCATTCCTTCATTCCTAGCTAACCAGAGGTAAGTAAATACGCAGACATTCCAACAGCCTTCACGCCTTTCTATTTCCCCCAAATAGAACATGTACTACAGCGATGTTTTTTCAAGTTTTGCATTGGGAGATTTCGCATCAAGGAGGCGCGGGCTTACTACTCGATAGAGGTGATTACTTAGGGTTGCTCAAATTATGCTGGGGATGTATGCTGATGGCGGTAAGGGCACTCTTAGGGTCCCATTTCTTGCTTACAAAACTTCTCCTCAGAGACCTGCGTTCGGGAGTCTTCCAATTCAGAGGAATGCATTCTGCACACCTGGACCCCCAAAGTAGGTAGATAATAGCCCAAAACCTTAAAAACAGCCCAGAAGGCCATTATTCTACATACTGTTGGGGTTCAGGTAGTGCTTGTGGAGGGAAGCCGGTTTTGGGTCCATGGCTTCGGCAGCTGAAGTTTTGAAACGCCCCAAAGTAGACTTCAAAATAGTATGATCCTTATTGTGGGGTGGGCCGCCAACATTGATCCAGTGGAAGCCCGCAACCCTCTATATTCCCATAAATTCCCCTATATAACGCCCATGTCCCCTGTAAAGCCCTAAACCCTCAAACAGAAAACCCTAAGCCCCGAATCCTTAACCCTAAACCCCAAAGCCCAAACCCTAAACCCTAAACCCCAAACCTTAAATCCTATAGCCCAAACCATAAACATCAAATCCCAAAGCCCAAACCCTCAACCCTAAACCCCTTAAAGGAACCTGATCTGGTTAGGAGCGGGCCATGTTATCTAGACCTCCAGCTACCTTCCTCCCAAATTAGGGTTTTAGGGTTAAGGGTTTGGGGTTTAGGCCCTAAGGACTTCCTGGCCGAGCATTCAAAGCCCCAAAAAAATCACAAGGCAACTTGCAACCCTTCACCCTGAACCTTAAACCCTAAACCCTGGACCTTAAACCCTAAACCTTAAACCCAAAGTCTTAACCCCTATTTCCTCAACGCTAAACGAACTATACACCCTAAACCCTAATGAGTAGTATTTTATTTGGGGATACTATGGTACCCAATATAGAGTAAGACTCTATCCTCCTTTTGGGGTATAGTATCTTATATAAGGAATAAAATCTTACTAGGTTCCACCACCAAAAAAACATTACCCAAATCTCCCCAAAGAGGCTCCCATGGCAACTCGGAGCTTAACTACGGCTACGGCTGCATGATGCCGGCCCTGGTGCGCTCCTGGAGGGCACTCTGGAGCCAGCGAGGGGAGTAGAGTTTAGGGATTTAGGGATTTAGGGTTTTGGGGTTTAGGGTTGTAGGGTTTAGGGATTTAGGTTTTAGGGTTTAGCGTTTTAGGGTTCTGGGGTTTGAGGGTTTTAGGGTTTAGGGTTTTAGGGTTCTGGGGTTTGAGGGTTTTAGAGTTTAGGGTTTTAGGGTTCTGGGGTTCTGGGGTTTGACGGTTTTAGGGTTTAAGAGGGATGTAGGCTTAGAAGATTTAGCGTGTCTTCAAAGGGGACATAGGGGAGAAACATGGATATTATGGGGATAGTGTAGGATTTCTGGGATTTAGGGAATAAGAGCATGGAGCTTCGGATTTTGGAGTCTGTGATTGAATTAGGGCTTACAGTTTGGAGTGTAAAATGTTCGAGGTTTTATGACTTGGGCTGAGAGTTCGGAGTTTAGCCTTGAAGGGTTTGTGTTTTGAATGGGGGCTAGAAGTTGGGGGCTGCCAGGGGGCATGAGGGTTGAAGGTCCTCAACACTAAAAATTTCAAGAGTTCATGATGATAAGTCGTTCTGGCTTGGGAGGTGCGGACTGCAGCCTACTGACTTCGATGAATAAGCTTTAAGCGTGAAGCCTTGGTCTTGTGGCAAGCCCTTGCAGGAGCGCCACTGAGGGAACAACCAGGCCAGATGCGCCGTTCGGCTTCGCATCTTGGCCAATCAACGCCTCGGGATATGAAGGTCTCTTAAACTAGGGGGTCTGTTACGCATTGCAAGAAAAAGATTACGGAGGGTCTTTAGTAGGGATTCATCTGCTTACTAGGGATCCGCATGTGAACTGCCTAGGTTATGTACAGTTGGTCACTGGAACCTCTTCACATAGTTCGTCCTAGACTAGAATACGGGTCCCTAGTGATCTTCCCTCGTTTGGGAGCAGGGAGCAGCCATCCAGGAAAGTTCCCAAGTCCTGTCCAGACCCCCTGGGCTTTACGTGCCAGAGTCCATCTAGTTGAAGGGTGATCTGGTTTTAGGATTCTTTCAGGATCTAAGTAAGTACACCAAGTCTGTCCTACTGACCAGTTTCAGATGCTTCTTCCAACGCCGAGCTGGAGAGCTAAAGAATTCAGGGGGTTAACTGCAGAAAGTGCTCTTTGCGGTGCTGCATGCGCTGGTGGGCATTCAGCTGGCACGGGTTTTCATTTCTTTTGATTTTTTGAACCACAATTGAATGCTTGTTTCTGACCCTGAGCCTTAATCATCTAGCCTACTCGTCTGAGACAGCGCCAGAGGTAACCCTAGCAGCGAGTGGTGGCGAAGGCGGCAACAGCATGGGAGCCATGCGCTGGGCGCCGGGCTGAGGACCTACGTATGTGGGGGTTTTTAGGTTTTTAGGGTTTTGGGTTTTGGGGTACCAATTTAGGGGTCCTCTCAATGAGGGGTAGTATTTGGGGCTGGCCCCTATGTACGGAAACTACCATGTGCGTCTGTTCCAAACTTATGGCCTCTCTGAGGGCTTCCTCACTTCAGGCTTTAGTGAAGTTTCCCGCCTGCTACACGTTGAGTTTTTGACGTGCCCACCTGGTTGCGGCTTCATGGGGACCTTGAAATGCAGTGGACCCCCTGGCTGAGCTGATTCATTTCCTGCCTGTCAAAAGAGTCTCTTAAAGATGTGCTTTGACTTGTTCAGAAGGTCGCGCATGTCTTCTAGAGAATCAGAAGTCTCAGCAAGAAGACAAGTGCCGTCATCAGAGCGTTTGTCTAGTGCATTCACGTGGAACGCATGATGATGCTGATAGTGGAGACCGGTCATATGGGCTCTAACCACATCCTCATACCTGACCTCTCAGCCTGACATGGCATCCGATGCTCAACCTCCTTGGTCCTGAGTAGATGCGGGGAAGCGATGACAGGCCCCGACGCAAACCTCACCTGGATTGGCTAATGCTGAATGAATTTTCGGCTGGCTGAGGCGCAAACAGCCAACTATGGCGTGGCGCCCAATCCAGCCATGCCGCACCTCGACGGACGCAGCTGTGCCCCCATGCATGCTCTTTTTCATAAGTTTCATAAGGGATGAGGCATGGAGCCCCAAGGATTGGGTTAACGTACGAGGGAAAGAGCTAAGACATCAAACTTTCTTGCAGAGCTTAAGGTCGAGAGTGCCAGCCAAAGTGCATGATCTCAGCATGAGCCAGGTTCAAAATTTGCGGCGTCATCTGTGATGTGTTTTGGTCGCAGACTGCCACATGAAGCTGAGGAACACCTTCATGGCGCAGGCCTTTGATACTTGGCAGCAGGGGCCAAGCGGAATGTCATGCGTTTTTTCGCCATGAGGGGGGCAGCTTGCATGCCAGATGGTTCCCAGTAAAGCATCTTTGGTCACCTTACCCAAATCGCCTTCAGGGTCAGGGGATGAAGGAACATTCTGGGCTGATCTTGAGGGCTACACCAGCAGCAGACTAAGTCCCAGGACCTGGACGACCCCTTCAGCAACATCACGTGCTATCGCGCAGGCTCCAGGGATGGCATAGATCTGCAAGGTAGGTTGGGTGGCACTCCATGTGCATGACATGTTGGCATTTCCCCACGAGTTTTTGTCACGACTACAAAGTGAGATTGCAGGCGCAGTTAGGGCTTCAGCTCAGTGTTGTGCTTTGGAGTTGCTGTCATGAAGCAGTTGACGGACAGACGGCAGCCATTCTGCAGCAGGAGGTTGGGGAAGTGCAGGCTTCTCGTATAGTGGCCAGCATGGCGCTTCTGAGTCTCAAGCTGCCAGGCTAGACGTGTTTGAACATGCAAATGCATGCAGCGATTTCCGCCAAACAGCTCAGCCTGCAGCAACTGCAGCGGCGATTTGAAAAGCTGCGGAGCTTGCAAAGCCGGATTGGTGTTCCTCCAGCTGATCAGTTCGAGGCGTACGAGAAGAGTTACCTTCTGCCACTGAAGGCTCGGGATGCACAACTACGCAGTGGCATCCCTCAACATGCGCTGGAATATTTGTCTGGTTTCTTCGACGGGGACGGTTGCGCCTCGAATTCAAAGGGATTTTGCCGACTGATTATCACTCAGAGCGTTAAGAATGCCAAAGTTCTACTCTTCTTTCGCAACCTGCTCGGCGGTGGAATCTATGCTGGTGGCAAGTCATTCGGCTCAAGACGGACGAGTGTCAGATGGGAGATCAGCGGGGCTCGCGCCATGTATGCGGCAGCCATTCTGGGCACTGTGCCAAGTTGTAAGCAAATTCAGTTGCAGATAGTCAGCTCATGGTCCTCACAAAGGTCAATGCGTCTGCAAGCAGGGGCGGATCTGCGGGCTCTAAAGCTTTTGCCGCCCAGAATATCGTCGTGCCCCTCTTGGGCATTCCTGGCTGGCTTCTTTGATGCGGAGGGATGCATAGAGGTGCGGCACCCAGGCTACCTTCGCTTGAGATTGTCACAGAAATATGTTCCTGTCTTGGACGCGGTCAGAGACTTCTTGATAACACGCGGGTTTGGCTGTACCATCAATGAGTATCGGAATTACACGATCCTGGCCGTGAATAGTACCGAGCCTAGCAGGGAGGTGCTGAGGAACTTGTTACGAGCTGGCTTGCGTGTGAAACGGGAAGCTGCCAGGACGGCTTTGTAAATGTCTGCCGTCAACTTCCATGAAGTCAGAGGGCAATTGCAAGCACTAGTAGGGAATCATGCCCGTTACTCTCGCCTCACGGTTTCAGGAGTACAGCGGGCATCCCAAATCAGGTTCACGCAACGTCGGCTTCGTTCAGCTGTGGGAGCGGAACGTGCCGAGATCACATCGCACTTGGCTAAGCTGCAGGATGCCCATGGGCTGGAATGTGCCTTGGAAAGATACTTGCTGGTCCGAGCTGACATTAGACGTCTACTGCAGCAGGGCATCCAGAGGAGCAAAATCGAGCTCAGCTTGCGTTTCCACACTTATGCGCAACCAACCCAGCTGAAGTGCTGATGACCTACTGCCATATCACGCTCATCCAACATAGACATAGACTGATGTATGCCTAAGCCTGTGCCTTCCTACCTGCCTTTGACTCGCGGAATGTTTGCCCTCTGCTTTTGCCAGTCATCTCCACATGACGCTCGTGCGGACACCGGACTGGAAGGTAAATAGTTTATAAAACTTGCGCCGGCTCGTGCAGCCCGGACATTAGGGAATCTAGGGAAACTGCTCCAGATTAATCTGTAGGGGCCTCCAAAATTATTTTTGAGGAAATATAACCCTAATAACGACCAAGACTTATGAGATTCATTGGGGTTCTACGGCCAGTTTAGTAATGTCACTTGCAGACTTGCAGTCATTGTCGGGTTCTACATTGTGCTTGTCTCATGCTATCCAAAGCCGAGCTTGCACTCTACCTTCACCTCCTATGCCCATCATAGTAGTTTCCATTTTCTTTGCCATTATCTCATATTACCCTATATAACCCCAACATCTACCCCATTAAACCCTAAGACCGCCCCCCCTTTCTATGTACGTTGGCAATCTGCCAGGCTGCTGCGGGCAGAGTCCGAAGCCGGCATGCTGGAGCTGCGCCTGGGCCGCCATTAAAAAATGGGACATATATGTATCTTGCTTTGATTCCGACATCCCAATACCGTCAGGACCACCCGGTTTTTGTGTCCATAGTTGTGATACATTTCTCGCTCCGACATGCTACGACTATCTGAGACCGGCCATGTTTACATTGCCTCTCATCTGAAAGTCCTGTTTGTCTCGACCTCACAGCGACCTATGCATTGAGTGATACCCCCCCTTGGTGACGATGCCCGCCCCCCAGTAGATTATATTTCTTGTATTGTATAGGCTCAGTTTGGCTTCTGTGTCTGCTGTTATGGGGTGGGGGCAGTAGCCAGGAGACTCATCCCTGCTGAGCTCAAATGTCGACACTGCAGCACCATCAGCTTCTTCCAACCAAGCTTTTCACATCTGCAGCATCACCAGCCCAGGCTCTGGCAGGATCTAGAATGTAGCTCCCCAAGTTTAGCATCAGGGTAATACGTAATCACCTTCAGGGGGAATCTACTTTCTAGATCCTCCCACGGGTCCGCGAGTAATGCGGCCAGCTTGAAATCTTCACATCTTCTGTTACTGGCAAGCAGGTGAAACGGTTTGCCATCCAGCGGACAAGAGCACACCCCGCGATAGGTCTACTTTGCACCCATAGTAAATACACAAAACGGGAATTCAGCATTCCCATTCGCACCTAAGATCCAGATCCTTGCCTGTCATGTGATGTGCAGGTCTTGGACCAAAGGGATACTGTGCCAACCTCTCGGCCCTTTGCACGCAAAGTCTTTGCATTTTGGGATTTCCCTAAATTCAGTAAAATATGAGTCGCTATAGTAGTGTTCCTTTTATTGTAGATAAGCTTCCCCCCCATGGTGGCAACAGTATTTTAGGCCGAGCCGCATGTGAATGCGAAGAGCTGCACCTTACATTGCTGGGGCTGTTGGGTTCCATACCATCAGGAAAGCATGACGCTTGACAGAGGGTTGCAGAGCTTCTCCAGAGATGTCCAGAGTGATCTTGCATTTGTGTTGCTGGGTTGCTGTAAGGGAACTTAAATTAAGTTACTGTATTGGGGGAACCCTATTATTTACTATATATATATACCCATTATGGTAACTTAAATTAAGTTCCTTAACAGCAACCCAGGTCAAGGGTCTTGCCTTCAAGTTACGGGTAAGGGGCAGCGTTTGCCATGCAGCTTGGGCGAGAGGCGGGGGAAAGGGGGAGAGCGGGGGTGGTTTAAGAGTTGGGAGGTTCAGGATACTTGGTTATATTGGTTAGGATTATATCAGAGTTATATTGGGGTAATGTTGGGGTTATATTGGGGGTAAAATAGGATCATATTGGGGCCATATGGGGATGATGTAGATCAGGGGTCGCATGGCGTTGAGGGTCTGATCCACTCCGCTTAGGGTTTAGGTTTAGGGTTTAGGGTTTAGGGTAGCCGAACTCCAAACATCTCGGCCTGAATGCTGGATTCCAAAACCTCGAGCATGAGGCAATAAAGCAGTTTTCCAGATGATCCGTCCCCCTAACAACACATGTCCGGGTACTATGTTGCGGTGGGTGGTTTTTATGACTAGGGGACAGGATTAGAGACTGAAGCGGTTCCTAACACCTTGCTTCACGCTTGGGCTTAGCCTGTGGCACCTACCTACACTTGGAATGACTGGCAAAAGTGGGTTTGTATATACATATATATGTATATATATTATTTTTTGCCGGATGTCCATAATCATGAGCTTACTTCGGGACTCCATTGAGCTACCAGCACGACACGACATCCAGAAGCCTCATGGTGGAAATCTACAAGTCTTAATATGTATCTGAAAGGTCTTGCTTCAGCAACCTTCAAGCAAGGCTTCATCGAAGCAAAGAAATCCCAGAGCTGTGAACCCGCGAAGTTCCTCAATTCAAATAGAGACCCAAAGCGCTGCAACCCCAAACCTAAACCTGACTCAAACAGATTGCTACCCTAAACCCTATAATCCTATAAGCCTATAAACATACACCCCAAACCCTGCTGTCCTCAGCGTGTCCCCAGGTTCACAGGCAATCCAGGCTTCATCCCCACCTGGACTTGAGGTTTGCTTAGGGTTTAGGGTAGGGTGGGTTTAGTGCTGTTCCCTAAACATCTACCCTTCATGGGGCGTAGATGGATACATAGGATTTGGGATTTAAGGGTTAAGCTTAGGTTAATAGGTATCTGACCCGAATTGCGAGCGAGAAAATCAAATTGAAAATCAAATGGAAACCGGGCTATATATAGGGGTTTCTAGAGCTGTTCTTAAACATCCTGCAGGACCTTAAGTACCCTAAATTTCGGGACTCATGGTACTACAGTAGGCTAAGGTCATGCAGAAGGTGAGGAGTCTAAGCTTTTGGATGCTTCTGGGCGTAGGGCCCAGGGGTTACAGGAGTTCATGACTTCCATCAGGTTCTCAGGTATTTCACAAGGTGTTTGGGGATGTCCGGGGCTGAGTTTTGCGCCAGATTTAGTGCCTTAGCGAGTTGTTGAGGCTTTGGGGTTTAGGATTTGTTTACGGGTTTAGGGTTTAGGATTTGGGGGTTAGGGTTCAGGATTTGGGGTTTAGGGCCTGCGGTCTAGGATTTGGGGTTTAGCGTCTAGTGTTTCCGCCTTTCCTGCAGGGGAATGATGTTGGGGAGGCATCCAAGTTGAGGCCTTGGTTTCATACAAACCCCAGGCCTCAGGCATATCGCAGATGTTTGGGAAGCTTTTGTGATCCTCTAAGATGTCGACCCCTCGCACGTTGACCATGCAAGTGCCTGCTGCCGAAGGGTGGATCTTTGACAACAAATTGAAAACTGCAGTTTTCAGGGATCATGGCGGTCCCTCCGCAAGCATGATCAAGGAGATGGGACTCAGTTGTTCAAGCGGTGGCTTGCTTTTGAGATGTCGGTGCCTGCCGGATTGTTGCAAACAATGCTGGTGAAGATTTCTGCTCGTTCCAATGAAGCTGCATGCAAACCTCAGCTGAGCCCCAGTCAACACTCCTAGTATCCCCCTTAATAAGCGCTATAGTAGTCCCCTATATAATCCCTTATATCCCCTCTTTAAGCAGTGTAGATCCTAAACCCCAAATCCAAAACCTTACATCCTAAACCCTATATAATCCACTACATAACCCCCTTTAAGGAGTTTCGACTACAGCTCAATTTGCCTGCGCTTCCTCCCCTTGCGCAGGTCCAGGCAGGCTTGAGCAGCGGGTCTAAAGGTTTCGATCTTTAGGGTCTAGGGTTTAGGGTTTAGGGGCTTGGGGTCTAGGGTTCGAGGATTTAGGGTAGGCATGTCAGGGTGAGAGACACGCCCGGCTGATGTCTCACGTTCTATCAACCCTACATAGCCCTGTAAGAACCCTGAATATCCCCATTCGATCATAACCCTGCAGCCCTACATAATTCTGCAAGCAAGTCACTCAGGTTGCGTGCTTTGAACATGGCTCTGCAGAGAGATGTGAGACGACTTCGCAGGTACGGGGCGGGGACCCTAGTTTAGGGTTTGGAAACTACTATAGTAGGTTTTATATTGGGGGCTACATAGGGGTTATTCTAGGATAATAGAAAAAATGGAAACTACTATATCATAATAGGGTATATATTGGGGTTATAGTTTAGGGTTTCAAGTTTAAACTTGGACTCTGCATGGCTCACAGTCTCAACTTCATCATTGGCGCGCTCTACCCTGTAGTCTCCCAAAATGTGGAAAGTATGCTGCAGGAGTTTGCTCGTGCTTCAGAACTACTGCAAGCTGCAGCCGTAGTCCCTCTACATTCTTCATCGTTTGCTTGAAGGATGTCAACCCTCAACCCCAAAGCCCTAAACCCTGAACCCTAAACCCCTGAACCCTGAACCCTAAAGCCCGAAACCCTACGTCCTAAGCTGCAAACCGCACTGACTTAGGCCGAAAGCATCTGGCTCTCGGGCCGAAAGGTGCACGCATGAAGTCGGAAATGACAGCACGCTAGAAGGAAGACTAGGGATTATGCAGAGATGTATAGGGTTTTAGGGTTTAGGGTTGACTAAATGATGAGAAGAATTAATGAAGAATCAAACATGGAAGATGACTTTGAAGCAGTATGTGGACCGTAACGCAGCGTCCAAGATAACTACCTAGAGTGAGTTTTGATTTACATAATGCTTTTCTTAAACCCCAAACGTATGTAAAATAATTGCCGTAAGCCCCAGAGTAACAACTATAAAGGCAATTATTTTGCATACTTTCGGTGTCCAGGTTGTTACACGAGGAGTATGAGGGATACGCTCACGTCGCAACAGCCCTGCGGGCTGCCGTGGTGTAGGGTTTAGGGTTTAGGGTTTAGGGTTTAGGGTTAGAAGGCCCCAAAGGTCCAAGGACTCAGGGGAATATGAACCCAATACCGGAAAATCAACTGGAACAGAAAATGGAAAACTACATGGACAAAGGGCTTCTAGTAAGGTGGCAACCTTAAGGGTTCAGGGCCGCAAGTTTGGGCTGTTTAAGGTCCCGAAGCCCGTCCAGATTATGATCTTTGGGACCTGAAGCCCCAGTATTTGAGGATGCCCGAGCTTAGGGTTTGAGATTGCCTCCGCAAGAAACAGTGGCCGAGCCCCTAAGTCACCAAAGGGTTTAGGTTTTTGTAATGTAATCATTAGCTTCCCAAGCAATCTTTTGAATGAACAGAACCCCAAACCCTCATTAGTGCCCATGGCCAAGCCTCTGAAACCATAAATCTCTATTCCCCATACCCTCTAAACCCTAAACCGTGTCACGCCCCCATTAGCATCATTAGCAAGATATCTCCATAGACCACCAGTTTTTCCATGTCATTTGCCATGTTCTTTTCCATATTTGATTTTCCGCTGTTAGGAAAATCTCCCTACTTTCTTCCTCAACCCTTCTATCTACCCGCATGACCCCTTTGAAGGGACGCCTACGTAACCCCCCAAAAAAGCCTTTTGGGCTTCCATGTTAGCTGGACGATGACGCATGAGAATCCAAATCTCTAGCTTCACCATCCTCAGCAAAAGCACCATTCCAGGCACTATGCCAGTGACCTTGGGAGCTACGATGTACACCAAATCCCTGCACCCTTAAGCTATAGCTAAACGCCTAATCGCAAACCCAAAAAACCCTGAACGCTAACCCTATAATTACGATGTACACCAAATCCCTGCACCCTGAAGCTATAACTAAACGCCTAATCGCAAACCCAAAAAACCCTGAACCCTAACCCTATAAATAAATGCCTAACCCGCAAACCCTAAACCCTAAACCCTAAGCCCCTAAACCCCTAAACCCCTAAACCCCCAAACCCTAAACCCCAAACCCTAAACCCTAAACCCCCAAACTCTGAAGCTTTCATGCACCTGCTCCAGCCGAAACAGGAGCTCCTGCCTGAGGGTTTAGGGTTTAAGGGTTAAGGGTTTCGGGTTTAGGGTTTAAGTTCTACCTGGACCCCAAAAGTATGAAAAATAATGGCCTTAATGGCTATTATTATGGGTTTAGGGCTATTATTTTACAGACTTTTGGGGTTTAGGTAGGTTTCATGTCACAGCAGAGGGTAGGTTGAAGACTGCTTTTGCTCATTTGGGCTTAGGGTTTCGGGCCTTTAGGGAACAAAGGCACTTTCCAGGAGGATTCTGACTGAAGGATACTTCATTCACGGCAGGTTTACAAGCAAATTTCCAAACAACCGACAATACGAAGAATCGGAACAGGCTGTTTAAATCCTAAGCGGGCAGCCTTGCTACTTCTGCCAAGCCTCACAGTACCGGAGCTATACACAAATGTGGGGCTCCCCGCCATAAACCCTAGACCCTCAAGCCCACATAAACTTGCCATGGCTTAGGGTTCTCAAATGTCCTGAATCTCACAATTCCAAATTTTCATAAATTTCAAAATTGAAAATCCGCCGCCAAACCCATGGTAATAGCCCCTAGACCCTAAACACTGGGAGCAATGACACACGGTTTCGGCTTCATAGGTCTTCGGGCATCAGCCTCAAGTCCTGAAGATTTTTGGGCTTAGTGTTTAGGGCTTAAGCCGCCTGAGTCTAGGACCGAAACCACTTGAAACACCCGAACCCTGCCCTCAAGAACCATCCCCCCCGTAAAGCTTCTTTCCTGAGACCCTAAACCCCAAACTCCCAGCCCCCGAACCCTACACCCTACACCCTACACCCTAAACCCTAAACCCTAAACCCTAAACCCTGCACAGCACAAAGTAGGCTGCCGGACACAGTCAAACTCTCCGCCGTGAAGAGCTTGAGGAGGCATCGATTCAGAAGCGACAAGTTCACCACCTCGGAGTACTTCTACAGGGGTTTAGGGTTTAGGGTTTAGGGTTCAGGGGCCTAAATTAATACCAATATTATATAGGATTATATAGGAAAGATATTGGGATAATGGAAAAGAAAATGAAAACTACTATACTATAATAGGGTTTAGGGGCCTAAATAATTACCAATATTATATAGGGGTATATTGGGATAATGGAAAAGAAAATGGAAACTACTATAATATAATGGGGTCTAGGGGCCTAAACAGTTAACAATATCATTTGAGGTCCATTTGAGGTACCATACACTATCATGATACAAGGAATTTGGAACCATAATATTGGTAATGATTTAGGCCCCTATATCAATTGGTTTAATGCTTACCGTATAGAGTTCAGGGTTAGGGGCTTAGGATTTGAAGTTCAGGGTTTAGGCTTCAGTGCCTAGCTAGACTCCAGGGCCATAAACCCACGACCCTAAATCTGAAATCCAAACAATCCTCTAAACCAGTGCCAGGCTCGTTACACATGGCAGCTGCAGCTTAATGGTTATTAGCACGGAATAAGGAAATATACAACCCAACATAGTCTCCATATACTATATTCGCTGACATTCTCTACTAACAGCCACTAAGGCAGGGGGACTGCTCCCAAACTCCAGGGTTGATCGTGTGTGGGGCGCGGGGTCCGGCATTCCGGCTTGGATGTGTTAGGTGGACCCCCCACCCAGTAATAGTGGTTGTAAGGGATAATAAGGATTATCTCAGGGTCCTCTTATACTCCTAATTATTATAGCACTACTACAGGGCGGGGGGTCCTCCTACTGGATGTGAATGGTTTTGCAGGAATGCATTCTGGCACGAGCTTCTTAGACAGGCGTGCGAATGATGAATACCAGGAGATGCTCACGAAACACACAGATTGACCCAGACTGGTATAGGTGATTCCGCATCTGATTGGAAGTCTGAGTGGTAAATGCCGGCATACGGAGCGGGTGCTTTAGGGCCTGAATCAGCAAGCCCATCATATCACGGATATGCGTGGTGTTTCTTAAGCAGTTTGCAGGTTCACTTCACTGAGTATGAAAGTAAAGAGGAGTAGTCATACTATTTGAGAAGCTGGGAAGCCCCAGTAGGGGCCCACAAACGCTACCAACTTAACCCTAAACCCCGAACCCGAAAAACCCTGAACCCTAAAACCCTAAACTCTAAACGCTAAGTAGACGTAGCCGCTGTTTGGGACTACGTTTCTTCCTGAGAAGAAGAAACAAAGGCTCCAGCTTCTAAACCCTGAACTCCAAATCCTGCACCATACGGTTTAGGGTTAAAGGTTTAGGCTTTAAAGTTAATGGGTTCGGGGTTTGAGGTTTTAGGGTTCAAGGTTTGGGATTAGAGGGTTTAGGGTTTGTGGTTGGCAGTCGCAAGAGCTAACATGCAACCTTCAGATGCGCAATGCGAAGATGCCTGTCACTTTGAAGGTGGCCCAAATGGGGTTCCATGTTTGTCCCTGTGTTTCTTGGGGGGGTTTTCCATGGACTCTTTGAAAGAGATAAAGTCCTTTCGCGCTTCCAGCACAAAGACTGAAGCATAAAGTGGCAGCGCAGCGGGTGTGTCTAGTATAGAGTTGCTACGTTTAGGGCAGGGCTTTGGGTGTGTATGTATACATATATATATATATAGATACATACATAAACATTGTTGCACTTTAGCTATATGTGGATTATAAATTATAAGGGTATGCTGCCCGTAACGGCAATTATTCAGGCGTCTAGACTACCCAATTCGGATTGGTATCCTTCAGAGCTTCCTGAAAAGCCATGCTGAGGAGCGCACGCACAAACAGAAACCAACAAGACCTGACCCGTCAATCCCCTTGTACAACAGCGTAAACTTGGTCCAGGGTTTAGGGTTGTAAAACCTAAAACCCCGAAGGTAAATTCCAGAAAGCTGAATCTCTGCCTTCAGCATACATCTGCAGACCCCCCATCTCCCTGATACCTCTACCTCCGCCATCGCAGACTGTAAGCCTCGCTTTTTGCAGCCAACCCCAAAGCCTCAGAATAGTTAGACTTGTAAGAATACTGATAACAGGAATAAAGACAACAGCAAGTAGTAGCAATAATAGTAACAGGAATAATAACAGGTATAACAATAAGGAGAAGAATAACAATAATCAACCCCAAGCTCGAAGCTGTAAGCTCCCAGCTGCTGAGAGGGGGCAGGGCTTGTCTGACGCAGACCGGTAATGGTGGAGCAACTGGGCCTCGGGAGTCTGGGTTGCTGTCAAGGAACTTAATAGGGTTTAGGGTTTAGGGCGCTTGGGGTTTACTATATTGGAAAAACCATATAAATTACTATAGATAGATACCCAGTTTGGTAACTTAATTTACGTTTCTTAACAGAAACTCAGGAGTCGTCTTGCAAACAGACCGGACCATCCCCAACATGCTGGTACCCCCGCATTCCGCTCTAGAGTGTTTCCAGGCCACAGTTGGTGGTGGTTGGTGGTGGTTGGTGGTGGTTGGTGGTGGTGTTGTTGGCGGTGGCGGCGGCAGCAGAGCCATTTCTAGAATAAATGGTGTATTATTCTTCAATGCTCATCCACACGCTAGTCGGCCTGGCAAACCGAAACTGCAATTCCAAGCCCTAGATGCTGCATAGACTCGGGAAAAAAGTTAAACACACCCCACACGCTAGATCCCTAAATCCAAACCCTAAACCCTAAAACCTTTAACTCCAAATCATCAAGCCGTGGCTGGACACTTAGCCTCCAGCCCAAAACCGAAGGAAGGTCCTTGTCCAGCAGGCGTTGGGGATGTAACGTGGGGCCCCGACACGGATTTTGAGGTGTTGCAAACGGATTGTGATGGAACAATATTCGTGAGCATTCAGGCTTCTACGGTACACGGGATTTTCTCAAATTAACATCCCTGGTAGAGGGGCCTAAAAACAGGGCTATAAACCATTTTTACACAGGGCCCATACTTTTCGGAAACTTCTAGGATCTATCCTTGTTTTTCTGTTGTCTTCCTTGGTGCAACTTGACTTGAAAATATTTGCCGCCTTCCAAGGTGTAACTTGAACCTTGCAGTCTGGGCTTCGAGGGGGGTTGTGACTTTCGGGTTTCGACAGGACTTCGGATTTGGGGCTCAAGCTCCGTGCGCAAGCAGCGAAATCTAGTTTTATTTTAGGGTTTAGGGTTTAGGGTTGATACAGAGATGCGCTGACGTGTTATGAGGGCACGGGAGGGGAAGCGATGGTCGCAGGTCTTCAGGCTCCTAATACAACACGAGGTTACATATGGATCTTATATTGGTTACCGCTACACAAAGATGTTATAGGGGAAAATGCGGATAACTTAAGAGGACCCCCCCACCCTGTAATAGTGGTATAATTTAATAAGAATATAAGAGGACCCCAATATAATCAAAAATATCCCTTATAGTCACTATTACAGGGTGGGGGGTCCACCTAAGGGATAACATAGGGCTTTAGCGTTTCGGCACCCCGGCTGCGTGTACATCCAACACTTTGGCGAATCGGCCAATCCTCACTCCCCTCAACCCTTAATGTAGACCCATGATCAATAAAGGGGAAATATTGGGGTTATACAGGAATAATGGAACAGAAAATGGAAGCTACTATTTAGGGTTTAGGGTTTAGACCCATGATTAATAAACACCCTCCTTTTAAGGGCCTGAATAGTAGGATCCCTATAATAATCCCTACTAAGGGGAAGGGGTTTATTAATCATGGGTCTACATGAAGCCTTGAGACCTGGCTTCCAAGAGCTCGGCTACCTGGCAGCTGTATCCAGACCACTTGTACATATATCATATGCTAAATTATCCTTAAAAACCCGTCCTGAATCTCCTGGAGCCGCGCCGATTTTGAAACCCTACGCAATCCTAAAAACAACTGAAGAAATCCAGAGCTGGAACTCCAAACCCTGAAACATCAATTCGCCAAACTGCAAACCCGAAAGCTCAAAATACCGCGGAACCCCAAATCCAAAACACCGAACACGTCAAGCGGCCGGAAGTTGGCTGTGTGCTCGTTGGTGGCGACCTCCACATGCATCGTAGATTGACGCATAATGGAGAATCAAATGGAAAAGATACTGGAACTGAAATTGCAGAGTTCAGGAATACTCTCCCAGTGATGCAGGATTTACAGGGCATACATAACTATCTAATTTGGTCAAAATCATCTGTCCCACAAGGGTGGAGGGGAACCGGAGGAAGAAGGACTCCGTAGGTTTTCGGGCCTGTGGCATTCTCATGTTGTTCCTCCTCTAAGATTTCTAGGGTTCCAGGGAGGATACAGACGAATGCTTGCAGTGATTTCGGTCAAAGAGTTAAACTCCTTAGTAGGGTTTAGGATTTAGAGCGGGTTGGGGTCCTAGAAGTTGCGCTCAACCGCAAACAGGTCTAGGCCTGAACCACCACATCCTGAGCCCTAAACGCGGAATTCCTAAACCCAAAATCCTGACCTCAAAGCCCTACACCCTGAGCTCCAAACCTGCTAAGACTCTAAGACTCTAAGACCTTAACCGCGGCTCTCCCATTTAGGCTCTTAGGCCGCAGCCAACTGCAAGAAGTAGGCAGACTTCCTGTCATGCGGGGTGTAGGGTTTCGGGTTGAGGAAACACAGGAGGAAAGCTGCAGGTGCGTAGTTCTCCGGTCGGTACTCACAGAGACGGTTTTGCAAAATTAGGTATGTCTTTGGGTGGGGGGGGGCGGTCCTGTAATGAGAAGAATAACATTTGAGGATCTAGAGGGGTTGCCCTATTTGGGAAGCTACCATACAGCTCATGTGATGATCATGCATTGGTACTGGGGTCAGGGCTCCTTTGGGATAACTGCAAACATGAACATGTTCCTGACTGCAATCCAGAGACCTGAATATCGCACGTGTAGACTACGTACCCTAAACCTGAA
Organism: Symbiodinium pilosum; assembly: GCA_905231905.1. Lineage (NCBI taxonomy): Eukaryota > Dinophyceae > Suessiales > Symbiodiniaceae > Symbiodinium > Symbiodinium pilosum. The sequence continues at coordinate 38,834 of CAJNIZ010044870.1, forward strand.
AATAATACAGTAGGTTCCAGTTTCTTTCCATTCCCCTACATACTCTACATAATCCCTATGCAATCCTTACATAACCCCGTCTGAGCTATAGTTTAACTCCTCCTGTCCCCCTTAGTAAGCCCTATGATACTCTCCCATTTAGTCTCCTATATAAACCCCATTTAAGAATTTTGGAACCCCACAAATTAAACTGCTGTTCAGGCAAACATGTGTGCCTGAAGATATCCATACTACAAGGCCTTTAAGGGAAAATGTTCTTTCAGCCCTCTGGGTTTCCCGGAGACTACAAGGCCCTGGTATCCCCTGGTTCACAGGAGATTACTAAGATTTGACTCCATTACACATGAAATTGAAGACCCACCGCTCAAATCCTAAACTAGTAATAACGGTAATGATAATATAACAGGTATTCTAATAATAAACGGATAATAGTAGTAGTCAAGCATGGAATGGCCACACGACACCCTCCAGTACCAGCGGGTCGGCATAGTGCGCGTCGAAGAAGCCAGGCTTTTCTGAACCTGCAATTCTAGATTTCCTTGGAGCTTTCGTCTCCTTAGACACATATTAAAAGGTATCTTTAACAATTCCTTCGGGTTAACTACAAACTTTAAAATATTCTTAAGGAGACTACCTGGAGATTCCTGTTAATCATGACCCAAGCATACTGGCACCTATATGCTGGTCGTGTGAAAATAATTTCAGAAGCTCAAATCGAGCGCAACTATTTCTATATAGACCACCATGTGCGATGAATTTTGCCCAGCATTATAACATAGCTCTATGCATATTAATTAAGACTGATGGGGCTCACAATTGGATTAGAATCTGAGAAGTACAGTTATGATTGAGCAAAATACCCTGAACCTCCCGAAGCTCCAATCATATGCAGGAGGGGAGCTGCGCACGCGGAGAGCTTCTAATAAGGGGCTTATACGGGGGCATGTAATAAGGAACTATGGGAACTATATCTGGGGTAGAAAGGACTTGCATAAACCTCTTGCACGCTTCTTGGAACTTGGGATACCTTCTTGAGCTTAGGAGATCCAGATTTATCAAGCAAAAGGTGTATGGGTTCCCTACTCCCCCCCCCCCCCATTTTTTCTGTTATTTACATGCTAATTAAGGGTGAGCCTAGGGGAACCCAGGATTATTCAACAATGACCCCGAAACCCTAAAGCCTAAATGGCTTGGATGGAACACTCCCTCCTGTGGTGACTGCAGCCTGGTATCGACACACCAGCCAGAAATGGGTATGGCGCGAAAGCCTGTATAGAATCCTAACCGATTACGAGTATAATGTTGAGGCCTGTGTGAGGCACACTCTACTTTAGCAACCTCACGTTGATTTGCCATTCCAAAAGGGGTGATAAATCGGAGGTCGTGAGCTCCAGGATCACACATCCAAGGTCTTGGGTTACATGGACCCACTGGGGTAATATCACGGTGTATAGTGGGACAACGGAAACAACATGGAAACTACCATTTAGGGTTTAGGGTTTAGGGTTTAGGGTTTGGGGTCCCAAGGTGCAGAATTTGGGAGGTCCTGTGCTCACAAGAAGAGGATTTGGGTAACCCCAATGATGGAATATCAAATGGAAAAATGGAAAATGAGTTGGGAACTAGGGGCTTGCAGTATAGGGATACATTGGGTTAGCCATATTCGGTAATCCAAAGCCGCAAGGCAGAGCGCCACAACTCTCCTTTGACTGTGACAGGGTTCTATTTGGGTTTATGGTTTTGGGGGCTTAGGGTTTATTGTTTAGGGCTTTGGGGGCCCGGGTTACCAAAACCTTCTGATCAACATACCCGCCCTCATGATCGGGGCGCCTCAAGCCACAGCCCACATTGAGCTTTGAAAGCTTAAAAATCCATTTTACCTTTTGGTGGGTCATTGGTAGTAGTACGGAAAGAAGGAATGGATCCCTGTAGTAGCCCCTATATAACTCCTAAAAATATTCCTGTCCCTACGAGCCACCCGCAGGATTAGGTGTGAAGTGCCAGAGGACTCAAGTGAGTAGTGTTTTTTGGTGGTAAAACCCAGTAAGATCATATTCCTTATATGAAATACTATACCCCAAAAGGAAGATATAATCTTACTATATAATGGGTACCATAGTATCCCCAAATTAAACACTACTCAATTGTGTTGACTATATCTCCTTTGTGGATAAGTGACACTCCCCAACACAAGCAAAACCCTCAACGAAAACCTTTCTGGGGGTTAGTAGGGAATAAGGGTGTAGATTCTATTGGGATTATATACGGAGTATACTCCGTTATTCCCTACTAATCCCCTGGTGAGCAACTCATGTCCAACTGTGACCCAAGCCCTAAACCCTAAACCAAGCTCCTTTGCAGGATCGAAGGATGTTGACGTGGTCGGGCCGCCAAAGAAGTTCCTGTCGGCTTTTCTGGCCACTTGCGCCGGGGCTCTATCCTTAAGGGTCCAAGCACCCAAATAATAGGGTTTTAGAACCCAAATACTATAATATTAATGGTATTTGGGCCCTAAAACCCCTTTATTTGGGTCCTTGGACCCATAGGGTATGCCTATAAGCAAACCCAAAGGGTCCATGTAGGTATACAATATCTATTTAGGTCCCAAACGGGTGCGCATATACCTGCTTTAGGGCTCAAGTATATACTATATGCCTATGTGGACCCTTTGGGAAATACCTACCTTGCTTGGGGTAGCAAGCAACACAGGAAGGTGGGTAGAACGTCGCCGGGGTAGACGTAGATCGCTATGGTAATTGCAGCTGCAGCAGAAGCAACGACAGCTGTTGCAGCTGTGATATTGCTGATAGAGAAATACTACTCCTCGTACTCGTGCTCGCACTGGCACTAGAATCACTGGAATCTGAACCCCAAAAGTATGTGAAATAATGGCCTTCATGGCTGTTGGTATTACGGGTTTAGGGCTATTGTCTTATATACTTTTGGGATCTTTTGGGGTTTAGGAACTGCTAGCAGCAGCCGCAGCAGTATCAAGCCCATCCTTCTTTGTTCATGCAGAAACCGTGGCCTGTGGAACCGATGGTCACCATTGCGTTGCTTCCCTTTAATCCCCTCCCCCTAACATCACCACCTCCGGATCCCCTGATATCAGATATAAAGTATTGCCTCCAAAACCCTAAACCCTGAACCCTCTACATATATGTATATATATGCATAAAATATCCTGCAGAGACCCCATAGCTCCCTCCCTCTATAACCCTCATATAACCTATATGGCCCATGGCTTCTCTGTAAGGGTACTGTCCCGAAAGCCTTGTACAATTCCAATCTCACCCCGTCTAATCCCTAGCTTATAAGTCTATAAGCCCAAGATACCCACCCCATAATTCCGATAACCTACGGTCTTTTGGGAGTATTTCATATTAGGTGGGTAGGTGGGGGGGTGGGGGTAAAGAATAGGGGCTGGGGATTACACATGTGCCTGACTGTCTTCGCGCTCTTGGTGCGCGTCGAGGTCGCAGCCTGCGCAAAGCAGTCACAAAATCTAAGGTTTCAAGTATGGAGGGGAGACCTAATCTTAGGATTTAGGTTTTAGGGTCTGGGGTTTAGGGCTCAGGGCTTAGGATTTGTAAGGTTAGAACTATGGGCTAGTACTGTGAGCCCTTGGACCTCTTGGGCGGATTCTAGAGAACCTTAAAGGTAGCTATTAAGGTATATAACAGCTATAGAATCATCCCAGGGCTAAGGGCCCATACTAGGGGCCCATGGTTTCAACCTTAGACTGACGTTGGAACTACTCGCCCCTAGCAGGCACCCCAAATCGTGGGGTCCTTTAATGCCCATTTTATGTATACTCCAGAAATCCCTACACATGGTTAGGACCTTGGAAATTTGTGAATTCGCGAAATTCCTCAAAGGCGGTGTGTTGATGTCGAATAATTATGGCAGCGCTAAAACATGTAGAAGTTGCAGCGCGCATCTAGACGTATGCAAGACTCTGGTAGAAACCAGTCTATAAGCCAAGTTGCCATTTCATATTGCTTGTGTTTTTCCCATTGACTCCTCATTAACCTTAAGTAGATAGAATACGGATTTGGGTAAATCATAATAAGATCCCCATAATTCCTATAATTTATCTACTAAAGGGGGACTATATTCAAAACAACTTCTCTGGGCTTCCTCCAAGCTGCTGGTACCAAACTGCAGGGCCTGAACGTAATTTCCTCCCTTTAAGATTAACCCCCCAGGGTTTAGAGCCTAGGGGTTTAGAGTTTAGGGTTTAGGGATTTAGAGTTAGTTTGGGGTTCAGGGATTTTTAAACCCCCCAGCTGCCTAATATTGAAATGTTCCAATATGTCATATTCAGGGGTGGGGTTTTAATATTAAACGGAGGGGGGGTTTAGTATGGCGATTCGCATAGAGGAATGATTACAAGGATTAACTGCTATGCACTCCTTTCAGCACAAGTCAGTCGGCCGAATTCCCAGCGTAGCCCTTGTATGATCTCTATCAGATGCCTGAATCGCTTCTTCCCCACACCTTGGGTACTGCCCCCACCCAGTAACAGTCTGTATTCGGGGTCCTATTAAAGGCTATATAATTATTATCCAGCTGATACTGAGTAGGGGCAGTATCCAACCTAAACCCTGTATCCTAAATGTGTGGAGGAAGGCCTACGTCCCCCATAGCCCGAAACGCTAAAACCTGAAACCCTAAACCTATAGAAGCCTAGATCCTAATCTCTGAATCTATAGAACCCCTAGGCCCTGGACCCTTAAGCCTAAACCCTAAAACCCGAAACCCTTAACCCTAAACACTGAAACCCTTAACCCTGAAACCCCAAACCCCTAAAAACACCTGAAGACGCCCGAGCTCCGAGCCACAGCAAGCGTAGCGGCGGAGCCAGCGACAGTAAACACGCCCACTGAGCTGGAGCGGGTGTCCTTCTCAGAGAGGTTTAGGGATTTAGGGGTTTAGTGTTCAGGGATTTATATAGGGTTTGGGCTTTAGGGATAAGGTTTAGGGGTGTTAGAGCTTCAAGGGTCTGGGGATACTACCCCGATGATGGAGGATCAAATGGAAAAGGAAATGGGAACCAGAATGCAAACTCGGGGTTATAGAGGGGTTATATGTCTGAGTTTTAGCGCGCGTCCTTCGCATAAAGCCGAGTTTTACTTGACTGTGTTGTCGCTGTAGGGGCATAAGTAAGTACCTATCGGGATGGGGGGTGTTGACCGCTTCTTAACAGGGGATGAAAGAATGAAAAAAGCACGCAATGATATCATTGGGGCTTCTGTAGGGACTACTGTAATGATCCAATGTTTCATTCCTTGCTGAGAGGAGGTAAATGATTGTCGCAGGGCTAAGGCATTTACCTTGAATGAGACGAAGACCCCTTTCATGCTTTACGGCTTTATGTGGAAGTAACGGGCAATGAGCTACTTAGCGTTTAGGGGCTGCTACAGTTCAAGGGGGTTGAAGGCTACATCCTACAGTAACCCGTCACTAACCCTAAACCCTAAACCCTAAAACCTAAAACCTAAACCCTAAACCCTAAACCCTAAACCCCAAACTCTAAGGTTTTAAGGGTGCTTCACCGAGTTTTCCAGGTAGTTCGCAGAATTGAAGTTTACTCAAGCTACATTTTAAAACCTTCACAGCAACTCGCAGGATCACCTCCGAAATCCCCAAAGTTTCCGGAGGCGCCTGTGTTTTGAGAAACCATCATACGAGTTCATAATGTACGTCTTTGCATCAGGGTAGAATACTGAACCTGAAGGCCTACTCCCCCATCCCGGAACCCTATATATATATATGGATGTTGTTCTAAATTCTGGTATCGGTGCTCCAGCATTAGGACTTTCTTGCGCCCACCCTTGCGCCGTCTTGC